>JAOVYX010018438.1:0-49601 GCA_035668315.1 Drosera spatulata
CTTTGGATGAATGTACTTTGAATTAAGCACTTGTCATCATAGCATCTACTACTGCATTATTAATTGACGAACAAAAGTATGGGGATTGAAGCAAAAAACTGAGCAAATCAGTGCATTCATCCAAGCATTCATGTGGATTTTGAAGATCAAACATTAAGCACTATGCTAGTTGTTCACTTGACCACTTCGGTATGCGGCAAATATTCCACTTTGATTTTGAGAGGAAAGTTGGTCTTCTTCTATGGCTCTGTTTCCTCTACTTTGGTCGGGAGATGAAGAACGTGTTTTCAACTTTCAAGATGGTTAAACGATGTATTTTTCATAAGATCCATTATTTTCCCATTGCTTTCAATGTAGAAACATATTAATTAAAAGTGGCACCCTTGTGTTCCATGTTTGAATCATATAATAATGTTTTGGTGCATCTTAGCATGCGATTTATTAAAAATAAAGGGATTGATTGATATTTTCGAAGGGGATCGTGAAATAAAGGACTTTTCCTTTTATGAATAATTAATAAAAAGTTTCTTGTAGAAGCACTCAAAGAACATCATGTAGCACCCTCCACTTTACAGGAAAATAAAATTGACTGACATAAGGATTGAAAGCTCAGCATTTATAATATACTCCCTTCCTCCTAAATTAAATATAACATTTTGATTCATCATGATAATTTAAATATATGTTGAATTTTTATGATATTTGATAAAAAATAAGTACTCGATCCCTCTGTCCCACTAGGAGTTCAATTTTTTGACTTTCACACATGTCGATGTAAATTTTGACTTGTATTGCGAGACAATCAAACATAACTTTTAACAAAATTATCGTGCAACACTAATGATATTTTAAGTTATATACCTCAACTCTGGATCAATAATATAATATTCTTACATCGTTAAAACGAATAATAAACCTTCTCAATATACATGTTAAATAGTACAAAAAATATTTTTATAGAATGAAGAAAATATTTTATAAGTGATAATGGATTTCACTATGCAAGTTGTGAGAGGAGATAACAAAAAAATCTAATGTAACAGATTAGATAGATTGGTAATTTTTCAGTATATGAAATGCTCTACGATGCCATAATATGAACATCCGTCTACAGTGATGTTATTCATAAACAATTTTGTATTTCTCTGTACATTCATTCCGCTGAATGAACTGCTTAATTCCCCGATAATGAAAACATTTCATCATAGAAACACTTAAACCACATCGCTTTCGCTTCTTCCTCGCCCAAGATAAACAAAATGTAGTACTAACAGTATCTCCTGCCAAAAAGCAAAGAAAAATGCATATGTACATCGAACTGGTTGGAGACTTGGAGCAGTGGAAGCTCTTTTGGAGCTCAAGACGTGGTGAAACAGTGTCTGCCCAATCTATGTATATATATCTCGTGGTTCCTCAATCATACATTCACATACTAATATGATCAGCCCCAACAGCTTAAGCTTCAGCCATATGATCTGGTCCGTTATAGCCCCAGAAGAATGTAGTAGAGCAAGTCGATTGGCAGTGCTATCAGCATCCCGAATATCACCCTGAACGAATAAGGAAACCGAATAAAACCATTAGCAGTCAATGTATGTACTTTCACAAGTTCTGTTTCCGATAGATCGAGTTGCAAAGATAGATTGATCGGATGTTATTCTTTATGAACTTACGCTGTGCTGAGGACTGCGGGATGGTTGTTGTATTCTTTGGCAAACACAAACGGCACAATACCTTGCGGCAGTGCAGCCTATTATACAAAATAAGGAAGAGAATTATTGGACTTCAGGGTCATGGGATATATGACAGGAAAAATATGTAGGTAGTTCAAAATCTGTACCTGAACTATGGCGATTCTGAGGAGGTCACCTCTTAAGCCGATGATGATGGAGGCGACAGCCATGACCGCAGGACCGGTGATGAACCGGACAGCCATTGAGAAGGCGGCAAGCTTGTTGCCACATGCTATCATCTTCGGTTGTAGAGCCATGAACAGACCTTGAACCCAACATACAATCGTCAAACTGGTCTCTCATCGTTACAACCTTTTTATTCGATAACGTGATATGCAAATTCTGTTGTACAACATATCTCGAGTTTCAAACAAATTTCATGGTGCTGTATCAATCTAATGAACAGATCGTCACATTGGTGACAGTTCCAATCCGACCATGGAGACAAGACAACACTCAACATTGTGAGTGACTAGCACTCTAAAGTCCTTGATGTACAGCTAATGTTTGGGACAATATGCATGACACTGTCGACGCCCACCAATACTAAAGCAACAAAATTGGACCATAATGCCATGTTACTCAACAGTGCCCAAAAAAGGGTTAGGAAACCTAACAAGCTCAACCGAATACGACAAAATGCTCTTTTATATTATCCATATCATCCAATCAGAAATCTGAATTGATATAGAAAACGAAACTCTGATGGTATGATATCAAAGAACTTATTAAATGAGCTAGGGATGACAGTCGCTTACCTAAACTGAACATAGCCATTCCAAGCCCAGCATCAGACAGTATCGAGATCGACTTCGCTACTATAGTTGGCATCACCAAATGCCACCTACACAAATTTCATATTTCCCCATATGGTTCATAACCGGAACATGACACATGATAACCATCAACCAATAATGAGCGTGGAAAATCAGTGACGGTTACCGGAATGCTATCAAGGACCAGACAAGGCCAATGAGACTGGAATATGTGTTCGGGTTTCGAATAAGCTTCCTCCAAACCATGATCAAGATCAACCTTGTAATCACGCTGGCTGGCGGCATTTGTTTTCCGGCTGCACTACCACCCCGCTGAGCCTCAACCCCTGCCGCCTTCGACAGCCTACTGGGGACATCCTTCTCGTTCTCCTGAACCTCTCCGTCCCTTGTTTTTGTGTTTGTTCCTTTGCCACCTACAGAAGCGAAATTCTCGCCTCCGAACACCTCGTTCTCGCGATCTGCTGCAGCACATAAAACATCCAAAGCGAAAGTTAGTTAAATGTGATTTATTCATCTTGATAATATCATATGACGCTCTGAAATTCTTACCATTGACACATTGCTCTCTGTAGAAAATAAGACTGATTGGGTTAGTTATATAATCACCTTTGGTCTCTCCATTTTGAGTGTGATCAGAGACCAGCATCCTGATCTCCTTGGCACCGTCCGACCGGCCGCTGTGCTCCGCATTTCCGCCGCCAAAGACATGTAGCCCATCCACCTCCGACACCGGCGAGTTATTTGAGCTCCACACAAACATGTGGAGCTCGTTCGCATCCTGCTCCTTCACCTTGCTCCCCCTTCCCGGCAGCATCGGCTCCTTATCCGGCTTGGATACCGCATTCCTCCTCCCTTTAGTCCCTGCCGGCCCCGTTCCAAACTCCGGGTTCGGAGCCGGATAGTGCCCGAACCTCGGTGAGTTAGGCCCTGCATTGCCCTCCTCGAAATTCGAGGGCCGTGGGGTCACACCCCTAGAGTAAACCTCGGCCGCCCCAAAGTTGGACGGGCGGCCGAGGAATGCCCCGTCATACCCCATCATGGAGTAGAAATCCCCATGATTGAAATTGGAACCCCGCGGCGTGGGGTTCCTGGAGGAGTTGAGACTGTAAATCTCAGCTCCAGTCAGGTTCGATGGCCTCCCAGCCGTCGAATCTCTCCCCATCACGGACCGCCTCGAGACATTAGACTTCCTGACGACGACGTGGATCTTCCCGTCGTCGCCAACAGCCGTCTCCGTCTCGAGAGGGTCCCTCCCGTCCAGGGAGACCACGTCGGAGTCGACCCTGAACGACACGATCGACCCTGCGGTCTCGGGAAACTGCTCCATGATGAGCAGTTTTGCGCCCCTGAACTCGAACAGGAACAACAGCAGAGTGTACCAGACAATACACTGAAGCACCACCACCTGGACCATGAGCGAGCCCGAGTAAGGCCCGTACATGGCGATCAAGAGCGGGATCCCCATGACGAGCGTATTCGGCAGCGTATTAAGTGAGAACACGGTGATCATCCACTCCAACGATCCCGTCTTCGACAGGTTCATCCAAACGGCGAGGGCGGTGAGAACTATGAGTTTCTGGAAGGTGTCGGCGGCGATGAAGCGGAGGTTCATGGCGTAAGGGTTGTTGGAGGAGATGAAGTGGAAGGAGAGGAGGGGGACGGCGAAGACGGCGACGAAGCGGTTGATGCCGGAGCATTGGTCCGGGGTGAAGATGCCCCACCAGCGGACGGAGCCGTAGGCGAGGATCATCGCCACATACAGCGGGACCATCGCCGCCAGCACCGTGTACAGGTCGTGCCATGAGATCATGATGATGATGATGATGATGATCTATGCTATGCTAGTCTGGTGGTTGAGTTCAGATTTTGGGGAGTGGCATAGGGGTGGTGATGGAGGTGGTTATTTAACTGTCTGCTCTGCAAGACTGCAATATCCAAACTAATTGCTTGTGGCTTGTGTGAGAGCAAAGAGAAGGGACAAGATTGAGAGGAAATGAAAAAAGGCCAAGTTGTTCGTTGGGGAGATGTAGATATGGAAAGGCACTGGGGGAAGAAGTGGATGATGGAGTGTGTCTTTGGTCAAATAATTACACTGTAACTCAGTAACGAATTACGTATCAGGTGTTTGAGGGGATGTTTTCAATTGTTTGTTTTTTAAATAGTAACTGATGACACAGTTTGAAAATTTGTTTCCACTATTTCACAGTCCGGAAGATAAGAGAAACATTAGGGGCAATGTCTCTTGACATTTTTTTTACACTTTCCTCTTAATAGTTTTTTTTCGGCAAATTTAATCACTGATTTTTCATGGTATCATTTGGTCAGATAGTAGCAATGTCAAATCAATGGACGAAAGGAAAATAATAAAATTACAGAAATGATTTATTTTTTCTTAGCTTAGTTCCATGCCATCTTCACGAACACCAAAATAGGGGTCTATTGACATTGCAAAATAACTACAGAGACGTTGCCTTGCTTTCTTTTCCACTCATAAAGATTGGGTTTCGAATGAATACGATGCTATCATGCATCACCCCACCGCACCCATTACCATATGCTTTTTCCAAAAGTTGAGAAGAATATTTATAAAGACAGAGATGTGATAAGAGTACAGTGGGGTAGAAAAATTAGACTCCAGCCATTGTGAACAGAACAATCAATCTTCTACGAGGCTGTTCTTCATGTTTCAGATACAGAGACTTGAACCAAAACAACACAAAATACTCTGTTAACCATTTGGATTTGAACCCATGAAGATACTGACGGAAGATCAGAAAGAGATTACCTTACCAGAGCGAAAGAATATTTAGATGGTGATATCCAGAATTGCAGCGTGCCTGATTCTTGAGCTTCAACGGTTCTCACTTTTCGATCCTCTACACAAGTATGACATAATCAAGAGTAAGCGGCCAAGAGATGAAATCAAGACATGGACCCTTGGGATTGAAGATGAAAAAGGGGTGAATCCATTGCGAAGACACTGTATCAAACACTTCCACCTACGACTTACACCAAAATCAACCAAAGAGAACGAGGATCGGGGGAAGTTGTTTATATTTACATGCATCTTCTAGGATATCTGATACAGCAGTAACAGCACAGGACTTGCATACAAAAAAAAGGATAGCTCCGTCGCGAGGACCAGGTGAGAACCCAAGGCCACCATCAAGCTTCTGGATTCAGAACATACAACATCGATCACCTAGGATTGATAGTTGCTGCCGCATGCTAAGCTCAGCCTTCAATGCTGGAAACTGCTCGAGATCAGGAGACATGCTCAAGATTTCCTGGAACACAGCAACCATATTTATCAGCAAGATTGGTCATAAACGATTGAGTCATGCAGCTACCAAGAGGAGAAGTCATGAACAAAGTTTCACCAGCAAAGCAAAAAATATCGAACTTGAATTCAGTGTAGCTCATTTTGTTCATACATTCAGTGACCATATTAGCCGTCAAGGTTCAAATTCCAATGAATGTAAGAAATTCTCATTCAAGCCTGTCTCTTCTGCTGCTGTACAATTTGCAGCACAAGATATTTGCACAACTAAAAGTCCTAAACATAGGCTTTACGTTCTTTATATACCTAGGGCTAGCCATGCAGGCTCCTACCTTGTAAAGGATATGTGACACGAGTGCAGAAAAATTGATAGCATGAATGTTGAGATGTGCAATTTCTATTGAAGGACATTCAACAAGAATGCGAACTCCAAGAAAAAAGAAACTAAAAGCCAGCATGAGCAAGTACCAAAGCAGCGGAATGAGATTCCTGCAAGAGATTTCCATCCACCTCCAGCCTTGCAATAGGAAACTCAGGGATATGTCCAGACTGTTTCCTTCCAAGCAAGTCACCAGGACCACGTAATAGAAGATCTGACTTTCGCCAGGTGAAAACCGTCTGATGATGTTTCCAATACCTTCAGGCGGCCGAGACTACTTGAGGTGGACCCAACAAATATGCATGTCGATTTCTTGGAACCACGCCCGACCCTCCTTCGAAGTTGATGCAACTGAGCAGTCCCGAATCTCTCCGCATTCATGACAACCATCATGGAGGCATCCGGCACATCAACACCAACCTCGATCACTTGAGTAGAAAGAAGTATATGGGTCTGCCCATTCCTAAACATCTCCAAAGCTTCTTGTTTCTCAGCACTCTTTAACCTCCCATGCAGTAAGCCACAGGTATAGCTAGGAAATCTCTCCGATATGTACTCTAACTCTGCAGCAGCAGCCCGAAGGTGAGGGAGTTGCACGGATTGTCCGATGATAGGGTAGACAAGATACACTTTTCCTCCCGCTTCCAGTTCATCTGACATCATCTGTCACAGCACATGGAATATGAGTGATGTTGAATGTCAAATAAAGAGAAAATCACTGATTTACTAATTATTATGGGTCTCACTCCATGTATCTGGGCCTATTCCAATTTAAGAAACAAAACTAACATGGAAACAAGAGCATATTCTTATGAAATACAGAAACAATCCAAGCTGAACAAGGAAAGACTGTAATCACTATCTATCACTAAGTAACATGCAGCCACAAAATAAGAATTGACGTGCGAGAGTCTCCTAGTGATTGTGAAAAAGTGAATGGCTATATGGAAAATCCTAACAATTAAATAGGAAAAAGGAAGAAAGAAACCACAAAGGCAAGATGTCTGCTGTATGGAGAGCAAAAATTTTATAATACATCCACAAAGGAAAAAGGTTGAAGTAGTGCACAAAGGAATAAGGATGAAGTAGTGCACAAAGTCCATGATGACAAAGCGATCAGCAGCATTCACGGCCCAGACTTATGATACATCCTGGCTGTTTCAATGGTCAGGATGGCAAGATGACTGTCGTTACCTGGTAAACTTTCTCTAAGCCAACTTCATTCCCTTTAATAGCATGAGTCACAATTGGTGTCCTTCCGGGTGGTAAATCAGTGATCTGCCATAAGAAAACAAAGCAAGAAATGAGTAAGTTGATAATTTATAAGCATCTCTACTTGAACCTGTACATGAAAGTGCAAAAATCCAATTAAAGACAAAGGACTAATCGAAATCAACTTCAAATCATTTTGTTAAGGGAAGTGTTTGTCACTCCTTATAACTACAACTTTAAGCACTATTTTTGTTTGTTGGCTTTAGCCATTTGAATGACTTTTCTTCCTAACGGAGAAACTAAAACTGTTAATGATCAAACAAAATAACTTTTCCTATTTTTTTATCCAATGTCAAACTACTCATTATAAAATTAGAATCATTTACAACTTATTATTATCAGTCATAAGCACTTATATTCACTTTCTATCACCCCACCCAAACAAACCCTTATTGTGACAAGAAAAAGGGAAAAAAAGGCATCATAAGATGAAACCCGTGTGGACAATCAGTTATAGCATAAAACAAAAAGAAAGAAATAAGCCAACCCATGGACAATTGAAGTGCTTGTGCGCTAATTGCCATGAGACATACTCAGCAAACTGAGATATGATAACCATGGCAATACCAATATGCATAGCCAGCTTTTAGCTGAAGAAACAAGGTTCATCATGCAACCCATGAAGAGACGAACCAAATGGAAATGATCCGTACAAAGAATTATGGGTTGTAGTTTTCACCGAGTTCACCTTATATATCAGGGAAATAAAAAGGCTACAATTATCACGAGCAGAAAAAGATCAACTTAAAGTAAAACACAGAACTTGTCATACTTGTGCCAGGGACATGTCTCCATATAAAGTCAATGCAAGAGTCCTCGGAATAGGAGTAGCCGACATAGCAAGAACATGGGGAGCCATTTCTCCTTCAGAGTTATAAGATAACTGCATGGTATGGAGAGGAAGATCATAATTGAGACCGAAATAGAGCAATTGGAGAGATAATTTGAAGTAAATTTTAATTAATACAGAAGAAATGCAGACATATGCTTTTCAACTTTTATCATGCCATGCAAGTCAATCCCCTTGCATTTTTCTGAAAACCCATCCCCTATGCAGCACCAGAGAATGTACACATAAGAACTATCCGATGCCAATATATCCCACACAGGGGAAAATGAAAAACCAATAGGCATAATTTGGATTGACTTGATAACCAATATGTAAAAGGTAAAAAGAGAAATGGCAAGCCACCTTACTGTTAATAGTCCTCTCTGGATTACACCAAAACACTGCTGCTCATCAGTTACAGCGAGCCGTAGCGCAGCGAATTCTACTTTGGGATTTATCAAACTAAGAGTACCGATCACAAATGAGATCTCTCCTGCTTGAAGGCGCTGTGAATTAGCTAACAAGGTCAGAACGGGAAGGAAAATCTGAGTAGGCTTTTTATTTTGGGTTTTGGAGGGGGGTTGTGTTATTCACCTCGCGTATCGATCGTGCTTCTTTGGCAGAGGTTGAACCAGTCAATAGAGCAACTGAAGGTTTTGTATCTGACGCGTCCATGTTGTCTAGGAGATTCTTGAGGTGATCATGGTGCTGCTTGGCAAGTAACTCTGTTGGAGCCATAAAGGCTGCCTAAGATGACATGACAACCAGGAATTGTCAATAGTTCCAAGGAGTTTTGGCTCAAACGTTCGGAATGTGGCAAAATGTCACTTAGTATCGCATTTTATTTTATTTTTTCATCAAACACTCAAGTCAAGGGTGTTACGACTATAAGGTGGAATCTTGGCAGAAGCAATCTCACTATGTAGCAAGACAGCACACAGAACAACTCCCTTTGATCCCTCATAAGCAGGCTTAACGTTCTCGGTCCAAATTTGTTCAAGTCATCCTGCCCGAGAAATTATGGTGCATTTCTGAACTTGGGTTTCTTTCAACAGGTCAAGTACAGTTAGTGAAACGGGACCAAATCATGTTATTCTTACACACTGATACCACAAAATCCACACATGTACACACATGGTGCAAGCATGGACATATATCAGTAAAACAAGTGCAAGCACGAACAGCCCATAGCTGGTAAACTGGCAAGCCTTTAACTAACCTGATAACCTGAGCTGACAACCTCCATGCAAGCCAAAAAAGCAACAACTGTTTTGCCACAACCTACATCACCCTGAGATGACAAAAGAATTTTTAGGGTAGATAATATATATTATATGTCATAAGATAGTTCCTTGTGGATACCCCGTCCAATTCCATAATTTGATGCCTTCCTAGCGATTACGAGGCCGAAAACCATGGAGATATTCCTTCTGACCAGAATGATGCAGACCCTAACGGACAAATTATAGATGATGAAAATGAAAAATGCAAGTATTAATGAATCTTTGCTTGATTTGGAGGAAAACAATGTTGATGGCAGTCCTAATCATTGAAAAAGAAGTACTCGAGTGTCCAAAAAAGCCAATTAGATTCCCCCCGGCATTGAACTACTTACTCTACACTGACAAAGAGAGACCAAACTCACTTCACTTGTTTCTTCAGAAGATGCGATAACTGAAGAGTAGCTAGATGCGATGAATAATCAGAATTATTTTATCGGTAGCGAGGCTATGTCAGGTTAGAAGGATAAATTTTTACAATATTGTGATGACAGGAACGTCCTCAGGGTGATGATAATAGTTGAGGGAGAGGTTGAAGTTGAACATGCAATTAGGGGTACTTGTATTGAGAAAAAGTGGGTATTTGGATGGTTTAAATATAGCAAAGCTTAGTAAAGGGACATTAACCCTATCATATATGCTGATACATATTATATACTTGGCCATTTACATATCTGACACAAGTGAAACCGAAAAGGCTTTACATGTTTTCAAAAGAGTCAAATAGGAAAGGTGTAAAGCAACTAGCAAGTAAAGCTAATGCGATACCTGGAGTAGCCTCTTCATAGGAACTGGTCTCCTCAAGTCCCATATGATATCTGAGATGGTTGTCACGGACAAGTTAAGTGGAGAGATTGATCTTGAAGAATTCTCTAGAATTTTTCACAAACTTCATGACTTCTCCATATCTTTCTAGGGTTCTCTAGAGTCCTTTAGGGTTCTCCGAAATTCTCTAGAATTTTCTAGAGTTAGGAAGAGTTTTCTAGAGAATTCTTGTACATAGGAGAAGGGGAAGAATCTAAATGCCAAGTTTAGAACTCTCTATAAACTTGTATATATAGGGATGAAGCCTTTTGACCAAACCATCTCATCTCATTCTTACAAACACAAAACATACATTGTAAACTTCCAAGTGTTCAATACAAAGTTTGTTTCCAAGTCCAAAACTCTCTTGCGTTCTCAAGAATCACCTTTGAGTGACGAGTTAGGCTGAACTCCTATAAAGGAATGAGTAACTTGAGTGCCGCATGGGTAGTGAGATTCTAACCGTGACATGGCGCTAAGCTGACTTGAAGTCAATGTATATGGAAGTGCTTTAAGAAATCTCTGAGTAAGAGTAGACCATTCCTCGCAAACAACGCCATGTGGTAATGGATTTTTGAATTTCTCAAGCAGCCCTTCTTTTTCTACTCGAGAACTGAGACCTTCAAGCATTTGGTACAAGCGTCCAAGCTTTTTGAAAAAAAGAAGAAGAAAAAAGCACAGGCATACATGAAAATGGAAGAATCTGCAAGTCATTAAAACTGCAATGCAAAGACTTGACAAAGATGAAGAACAAGGTGATTGCAACTAGCACTGGCAGATTGTGGCACAAGCTAGTAAAAGCTAGCAAAGCTTTTGTGGTTCGCCTGAAGTTTGAAAAGCACACACTCGCTGAAAAGCTCAACTCCACGGCAGAACAAAACCCCTTTAGTCTAAACAGATTCTAAATTAGGGTTAGGTTTTCACTCCTGATATTGGACATTAGTCCATGAAGATCGTGCCCATATGTTTACAAACAAGTGCTCAGTCAATTTACTACCAAGTATCAGGAAGACGTGATTAAACTACCAGAGGAGTAGATATCACATCCATGCTACATTTTAGTTTTCTTTTGAACAACAGCTACTACTACTACTACTTTTAAATCTAGGAAGTCATCACATTAGTAGAATCAAGAAGCCTTAGTCTCACAATAACATATCTAACTTGGCATGAGAAACAAGGATCCTTGGATGACCTAACCCAAGATCACCAAGATCACCTTAGCTTCTTTGCTGTCAGTGGAAGGTAGCATCTGCCACCAACCATGTTTCACATCCACAAAAGACTAGTTTATGCCCAATTCTCAGGTATCTGTCATTTTATATTCAATGAATTTGTCTTGGATATCTCGTTTTTATTCCTGTGCTCTCCCTCTCTAATTTGGCTAATTCCATCGACTTAAAAACTTTTTGAGATTTTCCCAGATTTTCATCTTTTATGGTCAATCTTTCAGTGTTTGTAGGCTGCAGCATCATCAGCTTGTATAGGATCGTTAGCCCAAGGAAGCTCTCAAAAATCTACTAACCGATAAGGAGATGTGATTAAACTGCCAACGGAGTGAAGATCAAGGTCACTTTAATGCTTTGTTGTACAGACAAGGCCTTATATATAATCATTGGTGGAACCGTGGAAATAAAAATATTAGTTTCTCTTATGCTTCTAACTTGGGGCTTTTGACCAAGTAAGACAAAGTAATCAATGAATGAAGCAAGAAGATGGAATTTTGATAGCACAAACCCACTCACAAGATGCTATAGGAAGCCAAATCGTTTCCAAGAAAAGGGACGTGGAGACACGAGATAAATCATCAGAACAATATTGACCATTGTCAAAGGATTCTATAGACAGCAAAGGGGAAATCTCGTTATTATTTCTCCATGAAGAGGGAGAATTTCGTGGCAAAACTAAAGGTGCTCTTGAGCATTTGTTAGCAAGGACAAAGAGTGAGGTTCAAATGAACGAGAAATTACTTTATGCAGGCGTCTTTCAAAAAAAGGGACAAACAACTTTTACAATCACCTGAAAGTAGAAGAAGTCATCAAATATAAATCTTTTGCGAGCTAGGTCAGCCTCGTCCATATCCTTAGGCTGATGAATTTCAGCATATGCCTACATATTAAAACAAAAATGACCTCTGAGTCGAAGCATGTAAAAGTACATTCATGCACAACAAGACTATCATGACGCATAAGCAATATCATGACGCATCAGCATTAACCATAAGAAACTAAGAAGTGACAGGTCACAGATGACAACAGCAACTCATAAACAGCGTTTGCAAGAAACTCTGTAAGCAAGGATCAGAAATATCAGCAGAGTGCTTAAAGTGAGTTCCTTACATCCGGGAGATGCAGAAGTCCAAACTTCTCCCTGACACATTTTGGTATGGGATCGATGTCACCAGACAATGATGGCAAAACTCTGGATTGAATAAGGTTTAATATCAGAATCAAATGTGTCTTTCCTTGGCACGTTGCATTGTCGAAGAGAGGACAAACACCAAAAGCATGAAAGGAGAGCAAGTACATAGCTCCTTCTGCCAAATTGATGGAAATGAGGTAACAAAATTGCATCCTTCAGATATATGTCAGTTAGCACAAACTAACAAGCCTTTAACGGCTAGTTGAGTGAAAAAAGATGTACGTAACAATAACAGTAGGCATGTTAACAAAGAACACAGAATTTTTGCTGCTTTCGTGTGTATCTCTAAGCAACTCTTCTGCTGATGCAAAAACACTACTTATAAGATGTATTTTTCGAATGTTCACCTCGCGATCATATCCTTGATAACCAGGGGCCTTAGAGTTCCTTTGGCGGAGTATATAGGATACGGCTTCCCTTCTGCATCAACAATAGCCTCTGGTGTATTCTCAATTGTAACTAAACTATATCCTGTCATTTCAAAGTGATTTTCAGCGGGCATGAGCTTCACCTGTGCATAAAGGAACCCATTAACATCAGATTCTGACTTGCAACGAAAAAACAAGTAACAGACAAGACATTAATAAACAATTGATTGAGGCATTGAGAACATTCAACTATTAGGTGATCGAACAGAACAAGTGTTCATGAGATTAGGCAACTTGACAAGGAAAAACTGGCTAGTTCTTCAGCTATATCTACACATAACTTGAGAAAGAAACTCGAGGAGATAATATGATTCCAGATGTTCATATGTAAACTGTTAGAATATTAAAATATGTTATAAGATATACTAGATAATGTGAAGTGATAAAAACCCTTAAATGTTCAGTACTTTATTTGATTCAGGACTTTAAATACGATCGGGTGGCGCTAATTCAATCCCTGTTTTTAAAGTTTTTATTGAAGAAAGGGACAGGAGAGTATCCTTTCCTATTTTATAATTCTAATGTGTTTTCAGTTTCAAAACAAAAAACATATTCAGTAAATAGAGATTGATCAATCTAAAAAAAGCCCCTGGATCTAATCCTCCACGAAAAGTAAGGAATTCTGAATATTTTGACCCTAATTTCCAGGAATTTGTCACTTCAACTCTTCTTCTTAATTATGAATTGAATCTCTAGAACATCCAACTCTCTTCTCATATTTTGTTTCGTAACATAAACTACTAAATAAATCAATTGTAACGTCTAACAAAATGACAGATAATTGACAGGAGGATGCCATGAACCATCCAAAACCTGACCTTTCCAGTAACACAAACCATGTCTCCCGCTTTATGCTTTTGTTGAATACTTGTCAGGAAACGCATATATGTAAAACGTATACCACTATACCACGTCTTCAAATGCATGTAAATTTTCGTACCACCAGCACAATCCATCACCCTTTCACTAGCAGGATCATGATAATGTGCATCACATTCAACAATAACCTCAAGAAATGAACCACTGGCTCGTCTTTCGGCCCTGAAAAATCTCCCATCAACACTCACATTAGTCAGCAAACCATGTTTGTGTCTATTAATTGACTACATAAATCAGTTTGCCAGTAGAAGCTTGAACACAACAAAATATAATCAAGGCACAAAAAAAACCAGAATTCCATCAAGTCCATAGAAAATGAGGGAGTGCATTGCATACAATTACCAGTAAGCTGGGTATGTAAGAACCCAATGGTTATTATTTGAAGTCCTCCATGGATTTATCTTTCAAACCATTTGTAGAAAGAAAAAACAAGATAACGTCCTATAAACCAACCATCATGACAAAGAGACGTTACAGAAAGTACAATGACGAAAACTGCTCACTTGGAAGAAAAGATCCTCCCAACAAAAATAATGTACTGGCCATCATCAAATCCCACAATAGGGCTCTTCAAATCAGCATAGGTTCGTGGAAAATGGTGCAATAGTTTACACAGCTGCACAGGAAATAAACTGAATCAAGTGCATCACAGGCTTGACAAAAAATCGAAGGTATTGGTCACAGCTAAACGCCTCTCAAAGGTTTACCGTGAGGAAGCCACATTCCTCCAGCTGCTGCTGCTCTTTCCTACGTAATCCAGCTATGCACCTGATAGGCTTGTCGAGAACAATCTCCAGGGAAAGAGCAGTTTCAGAAACTATTTTACCATCAACTTCCTCAAGGCGGCCAGGATAATGCGAGTTGTGATTATCTCCCTGACCATAGGATGGAAGCTCGACAGGCAGTGCAGAAGTGCTCGTCTCTAACAATGTAGAACTCATTCTGGGGAGGATGGTATCGCGGCATGGCCAAGTTTCAAGCGCTGCATCTTTATCTATCAGGTTATCACTGGTGCATGATACATAACAAGTTTCGGCTACTAAATTATCATATAATTTCACAGCTTGTGAACTGCCGAAGATGATTGACAGAAATAATTTACGATCCAATGCGAAATCATAAGTATCTTCTTCATCCCTCATATACAAACGGCACCCTCATTGGAGGATTTCGTCTAGATCTAGATCATGATGGCCATCATTTCCAATACAAAGGGACACCTGTGGAAAACAAGTTCGAGATCAAATTTGCAGTGAACCAAAGACAACCATGTAAAATACATCAACTTAAACAAGTTGAAAAGTTAAGGTATTTAACTATTCATATCATTGAAAGGATCAGCTATTCTAGTTTTCAACTACTCAACTGAAATGACCTAACTCGGTGGGTTCTGGTATAGATTGTGATCTAGAGCAGAATCATGTGCATAGTCTTACCTCATAACCAAGAGACTATTTTTTTCTGAGAATCAAAACTATTATCAAAGCATTCTTAACACAAGTGGCTAATCAACAGGACAAATTCTTCCTCTAGAAAATGAAGAACAATTTGCAACTGGCTATTAGTCTGCATCAATCTCTCTATTTTAGACCCAGATTCTTCAAAAGAGTCAGAACTCACATGTAGTTGAGACTTGAGAGGTTGTTATATATATAACCTTTTTTTTTTTTTTTATAACAAATTCCCCCAATTAGGAAAAAAAACTACATGAAGCGATAACACAATTTGCTACAGAGAGATGCACCCCTCGGATTGACACAAAGTCAACCAATAAAAGGAATAAAATTCCCACGAATAATCCAATTCACTATACCCTTATATATATGAATTTTTTCATGTCATCTTGGCAATTCCATCTAGAAGTCTTAGGTGCCGACAAATTTTCTAGTTCACCATTACTTTTTGTACTAAAGAATAGACCCGGGATCGGGCTGGCAGAGAAAGTACACAAGGCACGCCGAATAGAACCATGTTAATAGGATGAAAAGCAAAGATCAAGCGTGACATTAGCCGAGTCCAAGGTAACACTTTAAGAGAATCTTCATGCTCTTCACCATTGTAGACCAATCAGAAGCTTGAGAAATGCCATTATGGTTTACTTCCTTGAAAAAACTCCAGGCACCTTGTGCTTTGATCGAGACCATAATGTCGGCAACTTTGAGATGAGGGCCCTACCGTACCTGATTATACACAACCAAATATTCAATGCTCCATGACTACTTCTAACGCATATCACTCTAAGAGCTCTTTTCTTTTTCTTTCTTTTTCCTGATATGACAGTGATACCTTATTCCCCTCCCAAAGACATTATCATGAATACCACCAGTTCCTCCAACTTGAAAGACCAGGGCAAGTCGCAAGCCTCTTCCCCCAAAGCACTGAAAACCACACATCAACATAACACAGAATGCAAAATGGTAAGAAACCATGGAATAGTAAAACACTTAGTGACAGACTCCTTAACAAAGGTCAAGGCAATAACCTAACTAACCTCATTAAATACCTATGGAGGACGAGATGTATACAATCTTACCCTTGCTATAATACACAAAAAAAACTTTTTCGATGTCCTCAGAGAGTGTTAAACCCTTGAATACATGGTTTGAGCAAGAGTGGTTTACCACAGAGCCAATCATTCTTGACTACAATCTTACTCCTATTGTAATACAAAGTGATTATTCTCACAAGTCCTCAGAGGGTGGAACCACTGAATAATGGTTTGAGCAAGAGTTGTTTATCGATGAGTCAGTCATTCCTGACTAACAGCCTCCGTCAACAACATACCGGAAAAATTAATAAACAACATCAAATACTCCAATGGTACAAAACCATCGAGGGATCTTGAATAAAGATCCAACACGTTCATAGTTACGAGGAACACTCTCACATAAAAGTGTCTTCAAACTTGAAGACTCTGTCATCCTTTTATCTTATAAAGGGTTTAGGGTTTGGTGAATGATAGTCTTGACACATGTAAACTTAGGTATGTCTACTTTCTTGCTTACCATATTGAGAACGATATCCTATCTACGCTATACAGGAAAGGAGGTCAGAGATCCCGATAAATACGTTCACAATAACACAAACAATACTCGTACACGCCTAAACTTAGCCAACAACTTCTCCATTTCAACAGAATTATGTATCAGTATCAACTACCTTAGCACACGAAGGCGAGCACGAAACCGTCAAAGCCATAACCAGACCAAATCAACAGCCATTTCTCATCATCCGTTCATTTTCTCTCTGCAAAACAACAAAGTGTGATAATGTCAAATCAGCTGAATACTGAGCTCGAGAGAAACGATTGCTAGGGTTCCGTCGCCGATGCTCACCTAGCTCGAGAGGATGAAGCAGAGCGGTGAGGCTATTCCGTCGGCGGAGTTCGGCGACGGCGGCGCGGTGAGGTGAGGCGGTGCGGTTGACGGTGACGGAGCTGCGAAGGTTAGGGGATTTTTGGAACGTGAGAACTGAGCGAGTGAACGGACTGCAAAGTCGTGCCTCTGACTACCCCTTTCGCTTTTGCTAATAAAAAGGTTCCGTTTATTTGCAAGGAAAAGGAAAAGATCACGAGTATATTGTTGTTTCAGTATTACTCATCACATCTATCAGGGACAACGTAAGTTTTGATAAATGTTATATACTCGTATTTTTTATTATAGATAATATCATGATGAAAAATCAAATATATAAACATAAAATAAGTTTTATTGATTATCGATTCATGTTCAGTTTGAGTGGTATGATATGATGAGAACTCTGGGACCAAGTCTTCACTCTGCAATTGATGGAATTTTCCCCCTTGGAGTTGATTTTAGAATTTTTGTGATCATTTAACACAGTATTTTCAAGTTTCACATACCACGTTACGCCGAAAATAACGGTATACACTCGAAGGCTAATTTTGTATGATGATGGTGCAATTCTCTCCTCTGACGGAGATATGTTTAGCGTTGTAGAAACAGGTGTATTCAAATTGACAAACCAGCATTCGCTGAAAAAACTACCAGTTCGATTGCTCAATCCACACTTCAATCAGATTGCTCAAACTTGTGAGTCACCTAAGCTGCTTCGCTTCAAGTGCAAGCCAAACTTAATTCATTCATCAGATCATCGTCTTTCAAAGGGCAGCTCTCGGGCTTGTTCGGCCATCATAGAGGCTTTCTTCCTCAACGAACAACCCTCTTTCGAGAATCCAATCCTCGATCATCACCTGCGAATGCACGGCCTGATCAGTCGGCACAAGATGTCCAGCATCCAACACAACAACATGGCTTAAGCCCCTCGACTTCTGGACATACCCAGCTAGTTCACCATTCACTTTCCACACCTTCCTCTCAGCATCCAAGAACTCACCAATCCCATCCCACTTCAGCTTCTTCATCCACGCCTCGACGGACACCGCGCTGATCCTCAAGTCACATTGCCCTTGGTATAGCAACAACTTGGTTGTACTCTTAAGCAAGATGTCATCAACCATGAACCTCACGCTCTTCATCACATCCGCATGCAACGCATCCCCCACCACGTAGTTGCAGGCGTCCCACACGATCGAGGGGCTAGCTCCCAATGCGGCCTTTACCCCTGCATTGTTCAACAGCTCCCCGACGAGGTCGTCTTGGTATGGGATTTTCCTCCTTAAGTCATACAAGGTGGCGAGACCCGTCATGTTTTGTAACATGTGGAGAACATGGTTCCTAGCATTTGTGGCCTCGACCCAGAGGCCTCGGTCGACGAGCCTCACTGCTTCCCGTTGAGCCAACTCCAGTTGAGTCCTCTGCTTCTCATTGATCAGGCCAAGATAATAGGCATTATCAGCATGAGTCATGACCTGAGTCCTAGGATCAGTCAGTCCATCACCAATGGCTAACCCAGCCAGGTTCACCCTCTCATCCTGATCCAACTCAGGATTCTTCTTCACAATATAATACCCAATTGCAGGAACATACTTCCCAGCATAGCTTTCGCCCGTAATATAAACAGGTCTCGATCCAAAACCCGGGTTTATCCTAATAAAAGCCCTGATCGCCGCAAACAGATGTTTCGCGACCTGGTACTGGTCTCTTGGGATCTCATCACTTGAAGCAGCAATGCTGAAACCTGAACCAATAGGATTATCAAGAAACAACAAACCGAAGAGCCGGTTCCATGAACCCGGATTCTGTTCCAGCTTGACGGTTCCTTGATAAGGGACGATGCGCCAGGGACCAAGCTCGTAGAAGTTGCCGATCATGGAGGAGCAGCCAGGGCCACCTTGGAGCCAGATGACAAGAGGAGTTCTCTGGAGAGATGAGATTGGTCTCTGGGCTTCATAGTAAGTGTAGAAGATGGATGACCCAGTGGTTTGGTTCACTGTTAGGTAGCCTGAACTTGAAGGGAGAGCTGCTGATGGGAGATCAATGGATGATGAGAGGTTGATTGTGATGAAGAGGATGATGAAGAAGAGGAGAAACAGCTTCATCTGCATTATTGAGTTGAGGATAATGAGACCATTTTTCACACTTTTGGAGAGTGATTTTGGTATGGTAAAGTAAAAGAAGAGCATCGTGCTAGTGGTCCTTTGTGTAGTACAAATAAGTAAACTACTGGGAAAAGGCTAAAGAATAGAGGTTCTTTTGGATGCATGCGTGGTGGGATATGTTTTGAGATCACATGTATAGGATGAAACTAGCACATAGTTCATGTGTGGTTACGGTGACTAAGAAAACTCCGAGTGGAAAGAGCTATCGAGACTAAACTTTTCGTCATTTGTATATCATGGGAATCCGGAACTGCTAACTTCCGGATGTGCAACTGTATGATCCCGATACATGAGTCAACCTGCAAAACCATGCTACCCATAATCTTGTGTTACGCTAACAGGCTGTAGCCAATAGTAAATAAAGGACAGTTAACGAACAATGGAAGCAGCTATTTAAATAACACGAGAACATGCAGGGAATTCATAATATCAAGTTCTCTATGCATATAATGGCGAAAAGCTAGAATGGTACGTATATTTCCGGTAGATGGAACAGGATCCACCTCCGCATAATAAAACCTAGCAAATACTCCACATCAAACAATGGTTTCCGCCCTCTTTCAGAATAAGAAATTTGTACCAGTTCAGGACCCAAAATCTTTTAATATAAAAAGGATAATACAATTACACAGCCATTAGTTGATTCAGATTATTCACAAATGATGCCTACTTGTTTCTGCCTCGATCACGCCAGCACTACGCTATGACGCCGTGGTTAAAGAACCAGAAGAAGATAAGCTTCCGGAAAATTGAATCAACAGCAGCTCTGCAGTGAAGATGGGTTACACCACTGCCCATACTGTGCTCCATGAGGGAGTTTTTGCGTTACCCACTGCCGTCGAGTTGTCCATGAGAAAGCAGATGTGCCATGTATTGCTGCAACAAAAATAGATAAGAATAATATACAGATAAAGCAACACTCCTGCGAGGTTTCGCTGATATCCAACCTTAATGAAAGGATGATTAAAAGAACACACCTTTACATGGCAATTCTTGTGCATTCAGATAACACACAGTTGAAAGAATACAAGTCATTTTTTTGATATGTGCGTGTCATATGAAAAAATAAGAATCAAAGCTCAATGGCTCAAGAAGAAGACTTAGGAGACACGGGGTTCGACATGGACAAACAGAATGAATGGAGCCGAAAATAACGCATATCATCTGTCAAAACTCAAAACTAGTATGCCAAAAGATCCTCTCAATCACATGCAATGGCACCGGACAAACACCATTAAGTTACATGGTATATCGTCCACCCTGGATACTATGAACTGCAGTAGGAGTGAGGACACAGCAGGGGCAATGTGCTTGGTATAAGTTGATACTATGAACTGCAGTGAGGACACCCTCTCAATCAAATGTGCGCCGGGAGAGAAGCCAAGGACAAAAAGAAACAACTAAGGACCTTTCAAAAAGCCCAGGAGATCAAACCTTGATAATATTCTTCTCCAGCCTTAGAGCACAATGATTTCTTGGATTTTAGACCCTCCCACCTCTTGTAATTCGGGTCTATGCCCATTGGACGATCGCTTAGTAAGGTGAAATGGCTTATCGATTTGAATTCAGTTTAGCAAATGTCTTTGGCGGTATGTCAAAAAGGAGCATCATTTAGCACTACGACTCTTTCATGATATTTAAAAGTAAACTCTTTATTGAATCTATTCAAGAATTTGCCAAAAGTGGATAGACATGGGAGGTTCTGCAAGAAAAAGCAATGCCAAATTTCCAGCTTGCAATTCTAGCAAAATGTAATTTGTGAGGTCAACTTAATTTGTCTTCATTCAGTTGATTCTAGCACATTCAGCCCATCGTCGTTGGGCCTCTTCATCTAGTCCATTACAGAGTTGTCTAGAACTGACAGCATCATTGAGTAAAAACGCTAACAGTATTTCCAATACAGTTTCATACTTCGCTTTTGGAAAAAAAAAAAAAAAGTCTAACCAAGAAGTCCACCACCGACGATCCTCCTACACCAAATGTAATGATTTAATATGTGTATAGTCCACAACCTTATTCCATTTTTTCCAGTTCAAGCATTCATATGGCGCATTAACATGGAAATGCATATCAAACTAAGCAAGCCATTTCTAATGGAAAGATATGCAAAAGCTTATAAACTGCCAAAAAAGGATCAGGGGATCATGTTTCTCAAGCAACAAATTCCAAATTTCTTATAAAAGCGCAGTGAAAATTATATCAGCTCAAAGCAGGAATTTAACTCACAGCATGATATGCATATGGAGACTTCCCCTGGCGCTCGAAATGCCTAGCCATGATGCAATACTCAATCGGCCCCCACTCATCCACCTCAAAGACATTGCCGAGTGCAGACTTATACAACTGTCATCAAACACATCCAAAACCTTGATTATCATACAAATAACAATAGATTCATTACAAAACCATGCAGACAAAACACCACTGACCTTCGTAGTATCCGTCAGCAGCTCAGTCCCTGCAGGATACGATGCATAGTACTGATCATCCCTGGAGTACCCCGCTCGTGTCCTGGAAATTGCGAAAACAAATGACACACACGCAAACAAACTCAGACACACGAAAAATTGATTGCACATCGGATGAACTCACTCACGTGTTGTTAGTATAGCCATAAGTCAGCACCGATACAAAGCAGTAGAATCCGGTGTACGAAACAATCCGGCGGAACTTCTGAATCTTCAGTATCTCCGTCCACGTCTCAACAATAGCCGCCAGCATTGTGCTCCAACTTCTGTGACTCTATTCACTCTCCCTCAACTGCACACGAACTTTTTAATGGCAATTCAGCGATGATTGCATTCAAGCTAGGGTTTTGAGCAATAGTTTCGTTCAAATGAGAACTCGAATCAGCTCAGAGCGTGATTAGATAGGATGAAATCGATCGTCGCCGTGGTCGCCGATGAACGGAGGATTTGTGCATTGTTTTGAGAGATGATAGATTGAAGAGTGGGTGAAGGGAGAGAGAATGTTTGAACCTGTGGTTTTGCGACCAAGATGATGAAGAAGAACGCAGCAAAAGTATCCGATGATGATGGATGGATGGACCGCCGTTGTTGCTGCCGGGTTGTCGGAGACGCCGCCGGCAGCGGTCGCCGGAGCGGAGAAGTGTTGAGTCAAGCCCTGACTGTCGCCGGCAAGTGCCGGATCTGTGCTGGCTCTTTCGAATTGTAAATACCAGACCTTGCCTCCTTGGTGTTAAACGTGGTGTAATGTTGATCATTTATTTACTGGAGTATTATTCCCTTTTTTTTTTTCTTTTTTATCCTCGACTAAATTTGACCTGTTACTTTGTACCAAAAAAAAAAAAAAAAAGAAAAGAAAAAAATTTGACGTGTGAAAGGTGCCATCATTGTTCTTAGGTAAGGTAAGATGAATTGGAGAAGATACATAGACAAGTTGATGATTATTTGAGATATTGCATGGACGTACCTGTTATAACTAGAACACACAACATGTGATATGGCATCGTTGACACAAATGTGAAAACCTTCTCACCAAACACATTGTTGTTTTTCTACTGTGTGTGTTCAATACAAGAGAGGAGTATAGCCTCTTTATATTATCTATTGAGAGGATAAGCATGAGGGTGGTTGGGTTGGCTTTGTCAGCCACCTATTACGTATACTCTGATTAGGATCAAGCCACACAAAGTTTCTCAATATGTTTTGGTGCACTCATGAAAAATGGGATTTGCCATGACGAGTAGAATTGCCTATTTATGACAAGGCACAAGAGTAACGGAACAGAGGCTCATTTCATGTAGCAACATAAGTAGCCATATAATTTCTTGGATGGTGTTAGCCATGACACGATACTCGGCTTAGCAGAAGACCTAGAGACTATATTTTAGCATTTCCTTGTCTACCCAGATACGAAACTTTGACCAAAGAGAACCAATAATCAGCAGCGGAGCTCTAAGTCATCGAAAAATAGATCCAAGCAAAATCACAGTAAGGATGAAGGTGAAGATTCGACGGTGCTGAATAGAAGAGGCACTTAGGCTCTGATACCATGAGAAATAGAGGGAAAAAGAATCTACGCTCAGTACGTTTTTGAGAAATCAAATACATGTATATGTATGTACAATCGTGACGGAATCTTGTCCTGAAACTGCGGCCTATATTTACCTGATAATTTCCTGTGTAGAAGATATAATGTACACCAACGAAGAAGAGTATTTGATTCGGATGCTACCCTAAACAAGCCTGTTTGTTTGCGAGTGCCATAAACCGTCAACCCACTACCACACCGGAGCTCTGGTCCGACGGTGACCCATTTTCAGTATCACTCTGTCTCTGCATTGATTTGAATTTGGTTCAGCCTGTTAAACCAAATGGAATGCAAGATCATGTGGAACATATCATACTTGACCGGTTTTGGGTTCCAAAGGAAATGTCTCTGCAGCATTTTCAGGTTTGCTAGCATCTTAAGATACCGTTTCTGTGGGACGGCCAATAGTATCTCTTTCATCTTAGGGATATCTTTCTCCGCTATAATCAGACAAAACGCGCTCCAATCAAGCACTTCATCCAAAGGAGGGACAAAATTGTCAGCAATGATGACCGGAACACATTCATAGTAGATAGCTTCCACGATCCTCGGACTATTGACTTCATATCCCATCGGACAAATGCAATACTTGCTTGAACTCATGCGTTGTCTATAAGTCAATTTCATAGAGACTCTCTTTGGAAGCGGACCATAAATCCTCATATCATCATCTTTGCTATGCAATGCTTAATGAGTTCTGGACAAACTCTACCATGCATGTTACCAGCGAAAAATGCAAGAATTGGACGCTGAGATACTCTTATTCCTCCGCCGATATTTCGAAGTGACCGTCTTGGGATTTTGATTGTGGTTTCCGGGAGAGAAACATCCTTCCCCACCTTAAAGATACCTTCAGATAAATCAGCATTGCATAGAGCTTTTATAGTATTCTTCATCAACTCCTCGTGCTCCTTCAATGTGTATGGGCCCTGTCAAAACCAAGTTCGACGAATAAATAATCAAGAGGAAAGATATGATTGAATGGACCTTGAAGGGAAAAAAAAACATATTTAGAGCTAAACAGTGTCAAACGGTAAGGAACTATTATCAACTATTCTCTTGCACCCCAGCTTGAGCAAAGCTTTGGAATCTTCATTCGGCTTTCACAGGTACCATAATTTACAAAAGACAAATAAAATATTCTTACCCAATCATGGCATGCAACCAGAAAGTGATCAGATCCATGAGTCCGGTTCCAGAAAGGATACTTTGCAGCCAACGTGTTAACGTAAAGGGTGATAGATTATGTGATCCAACCACATAAAGGGCTGCCTGAAGCTGGCGTGCGCTATATGGCAAATAGAACAAGTGGGCCTTTTCAGGGTCTCTGGGTACAAACTGCTTATTTTCTTCCATCAACTTCATAAACCATCCCTCAGATGCATAAATTCCCATGAGATGTGGTTCATGAAATATAGGTGGTTTTCCATCTGGGTAGATATAAACCTTGAGTATGAGTTCCATTAATTCGTAGCTCCTGCATTCAAGCACAAAAATTTGGATATCAAAAGTAAGACGAACTGCAATGCACTGAACTTAATGATGATGACTGGAGCAGATTTCTGCTCGGTGTGTGTATCCTGGAGTTGGACGCGACGACATTCAGTCAAGGCAACGTAATAAAACCATAATTCAAAGTCACATACCTCTTGAAAATGGAGATATTCCTAAATATAGGGGCATATAGGTCAGAGTCATTGGCAACAATAGGAGCACGCTGAAGCTCCTTCTTTGCATATAAAAGAGCCTCGTGAGGTGACAGGGACCAAAGGTATCTCTACAGCAGAAAAATGACTATCACACAACCCAATATTTTGTCAGGAAAAAGATAATTAATCTCAAACCACAGATGAGAGAAGGAACGAGCATAAAAAAAAGAACAACTACCTGCAATGGTGAAGGTGGAGTACGAGGAGACGGAGGAGGGATGATTAGCTTTATCTCACCCTCTTTCTTCTTTCCTCGCCTCCTATGTCTTGGTTTCTCCACAGGGACACGTACAGGTTGGATTATTCCTTTAGAAGAATTCAATTGACCATAAGAGATTTGATCAATTGGGAACTGTTTGGGGCCATCAAAACTATTTTGGGCAGCACGATCCAAGGGCTTTGGAAAGGTCACCGGAGGGATGATTAGCTTTATCTCACCCTCTTTCTTCTTTCCTCGCCCCCTATGTCTTGGTTTGTCCACAGGGACACGTAGAGGTTGGATTATTCCTTTAGAAGAATTCAATTGACCATAAGAGATTTGAGCAATTGGGAACTGTTTGGAGTCATCTAAACTATTTTGGGCAGCACGATCTAAGGGTTTTGGAAAGGTCACAGGCGGAGAATGAACCAAGTTTATTATAGGAAATGGAAGAACAAAAGTTAGAATAATAACCCCGAAAAGTGTCAGGTGGCACAAGCCACTAAGAGCTTTCTCCAATCAAGTTTATATATTAGTTAGAACATGAAGCGAAGCAATAGCTTATTCATTTCACATTCTTCTGAGCACTATCTCCCCTGAACAGAGAGATCGAACCTTCCTGCAGAAAAGAAACAAGAAACACACTGAGCATCATAATGGCTTACCAACACATAAAAGACGTCACAAAATTTAAGCATGTATAGCAATGCCATGAGCAACCAAATTGGCATGAAAAGAACAAAATATTCAAAATGCACAAGATGCACTATACATTAACGCAAGCCTATAGATCTCGAAGCTGCACCTTGTTTGCTTGACTTCCTTAAGAAGATGTTTCTGAGAACATAAATTAAGACATGTAGTGAGACAAGTGAATCTCCAGGAATGTTAAGGCCGAGGTGGACAGGGAGATTAATGATGCAAAACTCCACCGAATGACACACAAAACTCCACCAAATCACAGGCAAAACTCCACCAAGTCACATGCAAACTCCACTAAATTACTCACCATAGAAAAATGTAAGCTGAAAAAATTATTGGAAGTCAATTTAATGCTTTCAGCAGGGATCTAGCTAAACAACAGAAGAATCTGGCTGTCAATTGGCTCACAACAGAACTGATTATCGATATGTTGCTGAACGAGGTTCACCATATTGGCCAAAGGATTCCTCGAATCTCACTGGAAGCACACTCATCGATATTCCGAACTCACCTATTTCTAGGGCTTCCTGCAGGAGGTGGAGCCAGTAATTTTTTTTAATGAATAAAATGGAAAGGGATGATGTTTCTGCTCCGTAATCCGCCCAACGAAATTAAAAAACCAGTTAAGCATCGATGTGGCTTATTCATATAACATAAACACGCAATTACCATCCGTTCACAACAGAGAAGCCATTTCTGCTCATCATCTCATCCTTACTCCAACATTAACGAAGAAAATCCTGATCTGATAGACTGATATCAGCCATAACCTGCAAGGATGGATATTGGAGTGGACTTTCACGAAAGCTTGCGATGAGCTGATGCCAAACGAGTCATATTGTCGGAGTTTATAAACATGGCAACTATGTATACAAAAAACAAAACTTTAGACATAAAAAACACTTGGTAAATCAAATTTCCATATATGAGATCAAGGTATCTGCTGATTAGCAGTCTCCGCCAAATACTCACCTGACCCAAATTTGATATCTATCAAATTTCCGGTCAAAGAGAAGCCCAGAAGTCGTTGGAGATTTGACCGGAAACAAATGGAAGTGAAGAGAAAGGAAAATTATGCAGGAAAAGGAGCGAGGATTGAAAGGGAGAATTTTCGGGGGAAAGGTGGAATTTTCAGGCGAGAATTTGAGTGGAAACATGTGAGAGTTGCTCTCGTTCACGCAATCACGCTTTGGAGTCAAAATGTAGAGATTTCAATCTTGATTTGGAAATTTTCCAAAAATAGGTTGATCCAAGCGTCCCAAAACCATAATCATTGTTCATTATTACTCCCATGTTCATGTTATGAATAGTTAATGAAACCATGAAATATCATTTCGGATAAAATTATAATCAAATATTAATATTTTTTTATTTAATATTATAGATCATATTTTTTTATTTGAATCGTTTTAAAATTATAAACAATATATCATATTTGAAATTTTTTCATATAAAAAATATCAAAACAAATCATCATCTGTTACACTAAACCCACCACCTCCTTTCTCCTCCTCTTTCATTCTTTCTCCTAAACTCCACTATCACTAAAAAAATATTTTTTTCATCATCAAATCCCACAAAAATTTAACATATACATAAATCGGCATGCCGTGTCAAACTGTTCACTAAATTATGGGACGGAGGAAGTAATAGTTTAAGTTATATATTTCAATCCTGTTTCAATAACGTAATTTTTTTACGTCTTTAAAACGAATATATGGAGCAGAGCTAGTAGTTATTGATGAAAAGAACCATTATTCATTAGTGATTATGCACATTATTCAACTTTTTGAAGAAACAAAATATTAGTAGTAGAATCAAAATGTATCTATTTAGTTAGAGATTGTTTGATATTGCTGTTTAAAACAGAAGAAATCAAAATCAGTAATAGAAATAAAAAATCAGTAACGAAAATCGAAATCATTTTACTTTTGTAAAATGATCTTGTGTAAAGAAATATTAAATAGTAAACTCAGATGAAATAAAAAACACAAAAAAAATTTGAAATGATACCAAATAGTTTTATGTCATCTGTTAGTGAAACAAAAAGAGAGAATAAAAAAACAGAAATGATACTAAACAGATCTTTTGAGTTGGGGTTTCTGTTTTCTATCTCTGTTTCATCCATATAATAAAGAACGAAAAATTAAAATGATAACAAACAATTTTATAACATCCGCTGGTGAAATAAAGACGCAAGTGCAGGTAGTTGTATTATATCACGATAAACAGGACTTTTCAGTATTAAGGGTCATGGAGACTAACACTATACCTTCGTTGGATGCCAAACTGCTTTCACCTGGCGTGCTTAGTCCTGTCAGGCAAATGAATGAAGATCAATATTTCTTGAGGGGGCTTGCCAATGTATATCGAATTCCTGATAAAAAGATGGTCGACGGGCATCCAACCACAATTCCATGGGTGAAAGAATTGCCGAAGGACAACTGGCAAAAATGGAAGAAGAACATGGTCTGTTTCTGCATGAGATATCACAGGCCTGATACTATCAAATTTTTTTGCTGCGAATACGATTGATGGGATGCTTTACTCTCAAAGGTGTTGCTTGTCCTAGCTTCGTTGTATCTGATGGAAAGATATATGTAATCGGCACAGACATTAGCAATGACGACGATAATGAATATTGTCCCGTGGGTGTATTGGTGTTGCACATTACAGGATGTGGTAGCAGCGAACAATACCGGTGGGTTTCAGGTCCTCCTTTCACTACAAAAAAATTGCGAAGCCATACATCGCGCTACATGGGAAGATATATGTGTTAAAGTGGTAAGGACCAATGTTGCGTGAATCCAGACTGCTTATTCAAAGTGCTAGATACAAACGAAAGCCATTCTGGTATCGGTAGCTGGAGGGTGCTAGAAAATCCACCATATGAATCAGGCAAGGATATTCGGATTGCACATCGTGTATTAACAGAGCCAGATCCACCAATCCTTCATTGCACGAGAAATGGTCAAGTCTTGCTCTTCGATCTGAACACTTTTCGTTTGTGCCAGGTTGGGTACGCAACTGCTTGGACAATTTTCATGCCGCACGCGCCAGGAAATGCTTGTTTTTTTTATTCGATAGGCGATCACTAAGTCAGTACCCAGAATTTGAACAACCGTTATGTTAAGTAATCGGATCGTCGGAATTAAAGTATATCGAAAATTATAATATTACGAATCCGTATATTTATAAAAACAACCACACTTTAATTATGTTTAGCACTCACAAATTACACCGCATTTTATTTAGAAACATTCTACAAATACACACTTAGCTCTTAAGTGCATGCACTTATTCTTGCACTAAGAAACTCTCTAAGTTTTATGGTAATTAACAAGGGTGCTAAGTATCCCTTATATACTACTTACATAATCATAATTCATAATCTCCTTAGCTAACTTTTCATAATCAATCTAGGAGACTACTAACTTTCAAGCTAGATTATTAGTTGCAATTAAAAAATTTAGAGCAACTAAACTTCCTAAATGACTTTGATGACTTTAACTAATTATCTTAGCACACCTTGGTTTACTTTAGAATTATAACTATAGAAAGTAGAAGATGATTTGTTTAACATTGTCCCTCAATGACTACTTTCTCTTTCATAATCGAACGCGTAGTCATACCAAATTGATTTCTGGACTCCTCAAACTTAGTCATGCTAAGCTCTTTCATAAACATATCTCCAACTTGATCATTGGTGTTGATATATTTCATCTCGATCTTTCTTGTAGTACCTTCTCTCGAACAAAGTGATAGTGAACCTTCACATGCTTAGTTCGAGCATGAAACACCAGATTCTCTATCATCCGGATTGCTAATTGATTATCACAGTAGAGTTGAACTGTGTAATCAACAGGTTGATGAAGATCCTCCATCAGCCGCATCAACCATGTGCACTCCTGAGCTGCCACAGCTACTGCACGGTATTCTGTCTCTATACTTGACAAAGACATTGTTGGTTGTCTCTTACTACACCAAGAGATAACCCTTGATGTATGATTGAACATATAATCAGTTGTTGATCTTTGAGTGTCGTGATCTCCAGCATAATCAGCATCACATACCCCGATCAACTGCAGATGTCCATCTTTTCTATATAAAATGCCAAAGTCAATATTTTCTTTGACATACCTCAGAATTCACTATATAGCTTCCAAGTGCTATTTTTTCAAATTCTGCATGTATCTGTTGGCTACATCGATTACATAGAAAATATCAAGCCTTGACAGGGTAAGATAGATCAAATTTCCTACTATTTGTTTGTACATAGTCTCATCTTCAAGATCTTTGCTTTCAACTGAGCACAACTTAGCATTCGCTTCCACTGGTGTTGAAACATGTTTACAATCAAGCATTCCATATTTCATCAGAAGTTTTTTGACTTACTTTTGCTGATACAAGAATATGCCTTCCTTGTTTCGTTCTACTTCAACGCTGAGAAAGTGCTTCAGTTCTCCAACCTCTTTCATCTGAAATCGTACCGACAGATTGTCCCTCGTTTGTTTGATCTCCTCTTCATGGTCTTCTGTGATGATTAGATCATCTATATAAACAAAAACTGTTGTCATCTTCTTACCTAGAACCTTCACAAATAGGTTTGAGTCTGCTGGCGCAACTAAATAGCCGTTCTGGATAAGAAACTCAACAATCTTCCCATACCATACTCTAGGTGCTTGTTTCAAGACATAAAGCGTCTTTTTTCAGCTTCCATGTAAATCTCACAATCAAGCTCTTCGTGTAAGAAAGCATTCTTGACATCCAACTATCACAGCTTCCGTGACTTGCTGACGGCAAGTGTTAAGAGTACTCGAACAGTTGTAATCTTGCCCATTAGACTAGATGTTTCATTATAATCCATCCCATACTGATGTGAGAATACACGAGCAACAAGTCGAGCTTTGTATCTCTCGATGGAACTATCAAATCTAGTTTTGACTTTGTATATCCATTTGTAAGAGATGGGTTATGCGGACTTCGACTTTGGAACCAAATCCCAAGTCTGATTTTGATTTAGCGCATCGACCTTATCTTGCATGGCTTGTCTTCATTTTTTGCCTCGACCGGCCTCCTCATAAGAACTCGACTCTTGTGGCTTGTCGTCTTTAACCAGAGGTGTATTTGCATATTTTGGATTCGTCTTCCGCTCTTTGGTTGGGTAGTGATGCTCTTTGGTTGGGTAGTGATGCTCTTTGGTTGGGTAGCGATGCTTTCGTTGACCTTTTGTCTGCTGCTCTTTTTCGTCAACACCTTCTTCTACGTCTTCAATTTGAGTAGGTCGATCATGCTCTCTAACCTTATAGACTCCGCTTTGTCAAGGAACGTTTCCCTCGCTTGAAGATTTGGAAGATGACTCTCCTTCAAAACCTTCAGGGTTTAGAGGAACTTTTGGATGAAGAGTAGCTTCCTCCTCTTTGTCCAGCTTTTCCTACAGTATTTCTTCGATCACTTTTGAGTCTGGTAAAGTGACTGACTGTGTGTCTCATTCAGATGATACTTCATCGAACACCACATTCCTTGATAGATAACATCTGCCTGTGTTGGGGTCAACACACTTTCATCCCTTCCGCTGAACATCGTATCCTATAAAGATAAATCGCACCGTCATCTTGTCGAACTTACTCCGAAGGTGGTCAGGGATAAACACATAGTACACATATCCGAAAACTTGGAAGTGACTCACCACTGGCTTCATCTTCCAGAACTTTTCGAACGATGTTAAGAACCCAAGCCTCGCTTATGGTAATCTGTTGATGACATAAGCCGCCATCTTCATACATTCCGCCCAAAAACGTGGTGGTACGTTCTTAACATATAGCATGCTTCTGCAGGTTTCATCTAAATGACGATTGTTCCTTTCTGCAACGTTATTTTGGTAAGGGCTGTCTGGACAAGTCAACTGCCTACAGATATTGTTTTGGCATAGGAACGTCATGAACTCATTTGACATGTACTCGTCTCCGTTATCAGTACGGAGACAACCCAGCACAGTTCCTAACTCCTTTTCGATGTCTTCTTTGAAAGTCTTGAACATTGACAAAGCTTCAGACTTTTCCTTCATGAGGTATATCCACACATACCTCGAGTAGTTATCAATAAAGATAATGATATATCTTAGACCAGTGGCTGACGGATGCTTCACTGGACCAAAGACATCCGAGTGAATAAGCTTTAAAGGAACCTTGGCTTTGAATTGTAACTCGTTGAACGTAACTAGTGTGCTTTGTCATATTGACAACCAGCATAGACCATATCTTCACGAATCTCCATCTATGGAAGACCCCTGAGAGTTAATTTTCTAAACATCTCTCTTAGCTTGTGATAACTCAAATGCCCAAGTCGAGCATGCCATAAATCAGTAGTCTCGTTCTTTCGAGTCGTGTCCACATAAACCTCTTGGACTGACACAACATAGACAGACTCCATCCGTCTTCCCTCCATTACAGGCATACACCTATCGCGGTTACGGTAGATTTTGACTTCGATAAACCTGAACACCATATGGTGTCCATTTGTTGTCAGTTGTGAAACTGATAACATATTCTTTGTCATACCAGGTACATAAAAAATATTATCTAATAGTACCTCTTTATTACTATACCGAGGAACGATCGTCGTCTTTCCAACATGAGCTATTGGCAAGTTCGAGTTGCTGGCGATAACGACCACATGCTTCCCTTTGTACTCGGATACTTCATAGAGCTTCTCCTTACTTCCCGTCATGTGATTAGAATAACCAGAACCTAAGATCCTGTAATACCCCAAGGAAATGCTTAAATGCTTTGATATTACTACCTATACCAACAAGGTGCACCTTCTTTTTCGGTAGCCTATCACTTTAGAACTCCGCAGTTAAGCGTGCTTAACGTGGAGTAATGCTGGGATGGGTGACCTCCTGGGAAGTTTCTCAGGGTGTGCGCGAGTAAGGCCAAAGCACACTGAAAGGACTAGTGTTGGTCTGTGGGGCCAGTTGTCAGCCTGACGAGCGGTTCTTGGTGACTTTCCGGTAGTAAGGATTTGGTCGGGGCGTTACAGATACAGTCATGGTTACAATTAATTACCTTTTTGTTTTTTACAGCCGTAAGTGCCAACTCTTCTTCTGATTCTGCAATACAAGAAGCTGCGAGTTCTTATTGTTCAATAGGCAGAGATATTTGAAAATCGCATTCTTCTTGGATATTGTCTTTGCTTTGACTAGATGAAGTAAAGTTACCTTTTTTGAACTTCCTCCTAGATGAAGTAATTATAGCATTCATCATTTTGGCGTCGTCTTTATCCGTCACCTTGAGCTCCCCTGTGTTGAGAATTTTTTCTTAGATTAGAATTTCTCCAAGATTGCTTCTTCTATCAGCCTCCTTACTGACGTGGTTGTCCTTCTTGTATCTGTTGAGCGTCTTGGTTGGATTTTTTCTCTGGCCCTCTCTTTTTGCTACAGGGACCCATGCTTTCTTCCTTGACAAAAACTCCAGACATTTGCTTGTCTAAAGTTTCTTGGTTCGTCAAAATAGTCTCGAGCTCCGTGAGTCGACTGAGTAGCCCACCACGGATAGCTGTAACAAAATCGTTGAATTCCGATCTTAACTCGTGAATAATGATCCTCTTCGTACGAGGATCGCTAATTGGATTCTTTAGATCCAATTTAGTAATCTCTTTATATAAAGCTTTTACTTTAGTAAAGTACTAACTTATCGTCAAGTTCCGCTGTAAGATTGACATAAGTTCATTCTCCAGCTACTGAAGTCGGGCGCCGTTTTTTTGGTTAACAAGATGACTAGAGTGCTCCATGCTTCCTTGGACGTCTTAGCATCCTTAATTCTCTGTATAAATTCATCTTTTACGGAAATGGTAAGTTCAAACGTCGCTTTACCAGCTCTAACCTTCCATTTCTTTAGGTCATCTTCCGTCTCTTTCGATGGTGTTGCATTAGACCCGTCAATTATCTTCTAAAAATTTTGACCGATGAAGTAAAACTTCATTCTTATGCTCCAAGTGTTGTAGTTGCTACTATTTATCTTCTCGACATTGTTAACCGAACTGATAACTTCTGTCATGGTGATTCCGTAAAAATATTTTTTTACCATAGCGAAAAAAATAATTTTTGCGACAACGGTAATTTTTTACAATTCCAAATAGGAACAGTAAAATATTTTTTATCAGTAACTTTATTTTTAATAGATTGGTAAAATTATTTATCGAGTCTGGTAAAAATAGTATTTCACCAATTGCACACCTCTGACGTTACTCTGGTACCAATTGTTAAGTAATCGGATCATCGAAATCAAAGTATATCGAGAATTGTAATTTGTAATAAGAGTAGAATATTACAAACTCGTACACTTATAAAAACAACCACACTCTAATTGTGTTTAACACTCACAAATTACAACGTATTTTATTTAAAAGCACTCTACAAATACACACTTAGCTCTGAAGTGCCGTGCACTTATTTTTGCACTTAGAAAGACCTCACCCCTATTTATACTACTCTATGAAGAGTTCTAGATTTGGCATCTAGACTCTTCCTCCCAAGATATTTACATGAAATTCTCTAGAGAACTCTTCCTAACTCTATGTAATTCTAGAGAATTCCGGAGAACCCTAGAGAACTCTATAAAGATATGGAGAAGTCATGAAACTTGTGGAGAATTTTAGAGAATTCTTTAAGACCAACATCTCCACTTAGCTAGTCCATGACATGCTCCTCCACCTATGTCGCAGACGTCCTCGTCGCGACGGGCTTGTAGGCCTCGATCTGATCCTTGCATTGCCACAACGAGTTTTCGGGCTCCCAACTTGCCTCCTCCATTGACAAGTTCTTCCACTTGATGAAGTATTTAAGTTTTGTGATAATACACAAGGGTGTTGAACATCCCTTATATACTACTTACCCAACCATAATTCTTAATCTTTTTAACGAATTTTCCATAATTAACCTAGGAGACTACTAACATTCAAGCTAGATTATTAGTTACAACTAAAAAACTTAGAGCAACTAAACTTCCTAGATGACTTTGGTGGCTTTAACTAATTATCTTAGCACACCTAGGTTTATTTTAGAATTATAGCTAGAATAAGTAGGAAATGATTTGTTTAACATTGTCGTGAAGTTCATCCATTTCATACTGGTTTACATGATCACAACGACATTGCCCAAGACATTAGTGATAAACAATCAGAGAATGCAGATGTGCTAAACAAACTGTTGTTCCCTTATGATTTGAGCAAGGTGATTGGCCTTAGAGAGAAAGGACGTGATATTATTAGTGAATTTGAATGCTATTATGGAGCAACTAGATGGTTTGTCTTTCACGTTAGAGGTGAAAACGAGAAGCTTTGCTTGGCGAACTTTTTCGTCTACGGCCTGCCCTATGATGATACAGTAGAAGGTTCCGGCACAGTTGCTTTAGTTTGCACTGTTAATCTTTCAGACAAAGCTCTGAAGATAGAACCCGAACCCAATTACAAGTTCTATCGATTGGATTAGGAAGATGCTTATCGAGTGACTTATTCCAAGATGGTATGATGAGAGGTGAAGCGTCTGCCATGGATACGAATGAATAATGTCTCATGCACTTCTGACTCTAATATGGCAAGATAAATTTGTCGCTGAAGGTGTCAGTGGAGACAAGGACTGCCTTGCGTCGCTGTTGATGTTGCTGTTGATGCTTGTTTGCTCTGATATGTAAGGTTACGTATCTTATTCTTCGTTAACTTAGGTTGAGAACTTTCATGTTTTCTTCGTCTACTTTTTGTTTGTATCGTCCCATGTTTTCTATTTGCAGTAGTGATCTACGCTACAACATGAATCTCCTAAACTTCAGAAATAGACATGTGAGCTCTTTTGAGAGAGTCCAGCATAGGAGTGAAAAGATAAGAGTTTCTGAAAATTTTTGGCAAGTTCAACTGACAGAGACAGGAAAGTTGAAAGCCGAGGAGTATTTCATATTAATCACACTGCACAAAACTGCTGGGAACCTTAAGCTAATAATAAATTCAATACAGATTAAGCAACAAACATGGACCAACTCCGATGAGACAGAGACTGCTATATGTTCATCCATGCACAAAGGGACTGATGCAAGATTTTTACTCCTGAACATGTTACACGTGCAGTCAGAAATTTAGAGGCGCCACGACTACAAAAGAACTACTAAAAATTTCACCAATTCGAAGACTTTGATTTGGAAGACTTCCCATTATCCGCATCAAGGTAAGGCTTGAATGCTTTCATGACTTCCTCGTAGACTGGCCTCTTGTAATCCACTGCCTGTCAATGACAGCAAATTTGAACAATATTCAGTTAACTACTATGCAGCCTGCAGCAAACATGAGTTCCTTTCTTGTTTGTGAAGGTTGAGTACCTGCTCAATGACTTCAGTTGGGTCTTCCCATTTCCACTCTGCGAACTCTGCATCTGCTTCTCCGTTGTCCAAATTGATCTCGTTGTCATCGGCTGTAAATCTCATAAGGAACCTGTCCATGCTCAAAATTTACCCACAGAGGAATTCATTGTAACAGTGATGTCTAGGAGATAGTATTAGAAGTGGAAATGGATCAAAATGGGTCAGGTCAGTTATAGATAAAAAAAAATCTACTAAACCCAATGTTGTCAACAGCAGCGTTGGTCCCATGCAAAGTATGCTTATACAGATACAATTCAATCCAATCCAATCCAGCTCAACTCATACTCTGCGGTTCGAATCCACTGGTTCAATATTAAATCTTACCAAACCCAATAATATCAAAACTAGAACCTAAACAAAATCCATCACAGTCAAAGCTGAGACAGTTCCAGCAATAATGCGCCTTAGTAGGATCGTAGCGCATGCATTATCTTCTCGAATATAAGTTTGGATGCATGAGAACAGGACACAGTAGATAGAATAATAGAGCTCACCACTTCTGTGCCTGACCGTGCCATTCCCCTCCCCATAGGCGGTTAACTTTTGCCTTCACCGCAGGAGGAAAGTCATACGTCAACCAACTCGGAACCTGAGAGCATGAATAGTCGAATCGTAACAGAAAAGAAGTTGAACAGATTTAGCAAACACAAAGAGAAACCTCACAAGTTACAATATACCGAGGAACATCACAAGTTACACACAACATACCTCGGCAATGACATCAGCTGACACGACCCCAGTTTCTTCACGTAATTCCCTTATAGCAGCAGATTTCGGATCTTCCCCATCCTCAATACCACCCTGAGATAACAATAAAGGAGATAATCAGAAGCCAAAAAAAAATAATGGTAGTCTATCGGAATTGAACCCACCATGTTCAGCCGATGATGTGAAAGAAGGAACAAAAAGGTCAATGAGCAAAACCAAAAAGACAACTCATGTTGCAATAATCAGGCTAATCAACTAGGACAGCTTACCTGAGGCATCTGCCATGCACCAGGAACATTTAATCTCGAAGCAACGAACACCTGTGTTCACATCCGAAGTGGTTCAAATCCTCTCTTCCAAATTACATGTAATAAATTGATGTGTTTATCTCGGTGATACACCCAAGAAGATACAAACATCCAAGGGAATTTGTAGTCTAGTCGCCAAAGGACCGAGAAATGTTCTTTATGGAGCTTGACATAGTATGACAGGTCCATATTGTAGGAAAAATGAAGAAGTTAAACAAAAGAAAGCTTCCAGCATAATCCATGTCATATATGATATATCCCATTCTACATCAACCCTAGGCAGCTCTATGGAATAGGCAAAGCAAAGCACCTCCAGCTTCTAAACTCATATCTTACACCATCGAACTGCCAATAATGTAATTTCAAGTTTAAATAAGGACGATCCAATTTTATGAATAAGTAAAAGATCATATTGTCGGTGTCTTCTCTAGTATTACCGTCACTTTCCTTCTGAATCATCAATCATGATCTTAAGCTGCTTAAGCAATCATCTAAGAATGATATGAGCTGTAGATTAAATCATGCAAGGCAACTTGAGGAATATATAACTATACACCAAACAATATTAATCGATATCAATTTGGCTCCATTTTCCTGCACTGGACTAGATACTATAGTTTGGATTTGATCAACTATTCACTTAATTACTGGCTGGTTTGTTGATGATTTTACCTATACATCGGATCGCTTGGTCGTCTCGGTTAATTCTCTCTGGGTTTCGCTTTACTTAGTTAAAAAAGTTGATAAGAATTGTCATTGTACGATTCGAATCGACCTTATCGTAAAGCACAGTGGTCTGATTCGACGGGTTCTACAGATCATGGTATGCTTATCCATATAAAGTCAATGGAATATATTAGTAGCGCTTGAGTGTCCCTTGTGGTTGATGTCAAATACAAGTTCATGTCAACGATAGTAATAAAGTTGATAACTATGCACCATTGACAGGCACATCCACCTTTATAGTTCAACAGAAAATAATTCAATTACTTGAGTGTAACAGCTTTCATTTTGATATAAACCTTTTTTTCTTTTTCTTGGATAAGCATTTTGATATAAACTTTGGTCAGTCTACAAGCTGTTTTGCAAGCAAATCCTATAGCATTAGTTTTTGACTCCAATCTGATTCAAAAAATCAACGCTGACGAACAACTTTAACAACTTATGAATGAATGAATCATCGTTGCCAAGAACAATATTCTCCCTCTAGGTTTGGCGTGCTGGGCATATCGCACCAGTATGGAATAAGTAATGAAAAAATGTCCGCACATCATAAAAAACCAACAACGATGATTGGAAACAACGGCGGCAACCAATTTCATGTTTAGTAATTGTAAAACTGAAAACGAATAACAACCGAGTTATGGAAATCAAGAACCAAAATAGGTAAGTATAACGATGTGAAACAAACCCTTGACAAACCCTGACATCGTATCTCAACAAGAAAAAAACCAAAGTTTTCCAAGAACATCACAAAGAGACTCAATCAATCCACTATCACCTCACATACAATTCTACAGACAGAAACACACACAAAAGCACAAAGATCACAACATCCTACTTAAAAAACCCCCTCGACGAATCCTTAATATAGTTACCTTATCGTCGGAGTTGACGAGGCAAATCCCGACATTGGCACGATACCCTGACGGCAAGTCTTCCATCTACGATGACCGATCGCTCGTTCACAAGGAATCTTACGAATCCGAAATCAGAGAAGAAGAACAAGAAAAAAGCTGACTTTCAATAAATCTCGTAGGACAAAACAAAAGTGTCACTAACTAGCAAGGAGGACTGTTCGATTATATAAGAAACTTTTCCACACAAATTACAAAAGCGCCCACTGACTCTAATATTCTCCCCACTCAAAACCCAACTGAACCCAATACAAAAATGAAAAACGCTTGAAGGGGTAGTGATCCTGTGTCGTCACCCACACGGGATATAAGATGTTCCACCGGGGGTGATGGGTGAGATGGGGAGATCGTGGGATGGGAGAGTGCGGGTGGAGGGAAAGGTAGTGGGTGCGGAGTTGGGGATTGAAAGGATTTGATCTCACTTCTTTGAGTGGGAGTATCGTAAATGGAAGAGTGGAGAATATGATGATGTCAAAGGGGAGAGGTGGAGTGGAGGTCAGAGGTGGGGAATGAGAATGTTGAGGGGGGTAAGGAGAGAGCTTGAGTTGACTTCTGAGTTGCATTTTATATAAGTCTTTCATAATAATTTTTTATTAAAAAAATCATATATAACATGATGATTTCATTGGAAATTATTTGTTCTTTATGTATGTTTTTTTCAAGAAATTTGGGGAAGCAGAAGAAGCCACACACAAAGTTGTTTTATATGTGTTGGAATGCCTGACGCACGACATTGGATCTCATTTATCTCTATCTCGACGTCAATCGGCGTCGAGGGTGGCGTACGGTGACCAGCGACGATCGGTTACAAAAGAGGGACGACGGTCACAATGATCGATGGCATGCGGCCGACAGACAACAGAGACGGTGGTAGATGAAGGACTTTCTGCAATTGAAATCTCTTATCCAACTATGTGGATTATTAGTGACATGGTGAAGATAGCAATAATAATGAGAGGATAAGGACTTTATTCTATTAAGTGGGATTGTTCATTTTAGGTATAATTTGCATACCAAACGTAGGTTTAATGAGTTTAACAATCTCATTTTTGCATCTTATCCTATGTATCGAATGAGGTCTTAGACCACGTTTGGTGCACATGATAACAAGATAAGAGAGCGATTGGATAAGCAATCCTAGTAATTATGTGTTTGGTAACAAAAAAAATTATATGGATAACATCTCTAATTCTCTCGTCATCAATTCCACCTTCCCTCATATCATTAGTTATTCCGTCTATCGAGATAAAAATTTCAATATCTAACCGACTGGTCGTCTAGACCACCATCGACCATCAACATCACCGGCCACCGCGACCACCGTTAACCATCGTCATCGACCACCGTCGATCGCCTTGACTTCCACTGACCACCACCGACCGTCGCTGATCGTCATCGGGCGTCGTCACCATCATCAACGACCGCGATCAAAAGTGGTCGACAACCATCGATCATCACCCGACCATCAACCACCAACCACTATCGATCACCTCCTGTTGCAGGCTATTTACATAAAGTTATCCTTAAATTAGTTTGATTAATTATATATAATTGGCACAATCTTATATATATCAATTCCTTCACTATTTATCCCCTATTATCCTCCTTGCGTATCAATCCCTTAGGATTTTGCTCTCCTATCCCTTCCCATAACCGCCTCTATCGTGGTCGTCGACCAGTTCAACCAGTTATATAGTCTAGTACTTTAAACCACCCCACAAAATGAGCACGCAACTCCAGTTACTTTACTCGGTGCTTACCTTGGAGAAACTAAAAACCGCAGCAAAGAATAAATCGAAAATAGAACATGGCAAAGATGTTGCTTGCTCCATCCTCTTGATATCTGGTCTCATCGAGCGAAGTAACCCAAAGCAAAGCAAAGCGAGCAACACAAAACACACCCTATCATCATCATTTTCATCACAAACATTTCAATTGCCACATCGAAGTATCAATTCTCCTCTCAATTAAACCGACAAAATCAAGTGATTTTGGTGTTTCTGGTGGTGTTTTTTTGGTGGGCAGAAATGGATGATGAAATGGTGCAGAGAGTGTTTGAAGGTGGAGGCAGAGACTATTATCAGCAACCGCCATCGACTTCCTCTTCTTCATCTTCTATTCTTCAATCGCTTCCTCTTCATGTGGTATAGTGCATCCCCAAAACTTCTTGCCCTTTTGTTTCATTGATCGTTTCTGTCTCAATTTTGAGTGAATTTGGACTATTGTGATGTTTCTGTGAAGTCCCATTTGGGGTTTTGCTGGCGGGTTATGATGTTATGTGGGGGAGTCTAGGTTTTGGGTCTGATTCTGAATGGAGGGATAAGCTTGGCTTGTTGTTTTGGTCATGGGTTCGAGTTCTGATGAGAATTTTACCCAGTAGGGGGTGTGAAAATGGGCACAAAATCGCGTCTTTTGAGTGTATTGTAAGCGGGTGTCTTTGACATTGGGTCTGGTCACTGGTGCATTTGGGTATGTTTGCTTGTTTTCTTGGTTATAAGTTTGAATATCTATGAAAAAGTAGTTTCTGGTTCAGCTGGGTGAGACTAAACATGGGGTTTCGTCTCCTAAGTCTTGCCATGAGCAAGAACCATTGGCAAAGGGTTCAGTGTTTTGGTCATCTTCGGTATGGAAGGAAGGGGCGATCTTGGCGTGTTCGCATTGTTTTGGTCGTTATTTGAGTGTGGGTGGAAGTATTATCTGGATCAATGGGTAAAATTGCATGGAAAGTTCAAGTCTCCTAGATCTCTGCTATGAGCAGATAGGAAGATAGTGGTTAATTTTCTCTTTGGGTATGATTCTTTGCTAGAGTAGATGGTGTTCATGTTCTATTCTCAGACTTCTTTGGGGAAGTTGGTTTATATAGGTTTATGCTTAATAGGGTAGTGAATTTGCAGGCTTTTGGTACTGGGTATTACTTGTTGGTGAAATCAATCCAGGAACTACGCGAGAAAAAAGAGGGTCTTGTGACTGTTGGTATTGGAGGCCCAAGTGGGTCAGGCAAAACAAGGTATGCATTTTGTGACATTTGTGTTTCACTTCGTAAGTTTGGTTTCATGGGGAAGACTCTGAGATACTTTTCTGGTGTGGAGATCGGTTGTTTGGTTTTATTTACTCTCATAAGTCATATCTTGTGATTGATGTCGTACGAAATTGCATAGCGTCATGAAATTTGTCATTAAATGTGGATAAATTGTGATGCTTATTGACCAGAACAGTTCTAAAATCCTTCGGTTCCCACCTCCCACGATGAAATCTTGTTCATGTTGCTGATAATGTTTTAGAGTTTAGACTTTCAGTCACAAGTTTTAAGATTTACCTGACTTTGATGGTTCGTGAAGCTTAGCAGAAAAAGTGGCATCAGTTATTGGATGTACAGTTATATCCATGGAGAACTATCGATGTGGAGTTGAGGACTCAAGTGGTCTGGATTCAATTGATTTCGATGCCTTAGTTGGGAATCTTGAGGTTCTATTCTTCTTCATCTTTTCCGTATCAAGGTTATTAGTTCTTATCACCACTTTGTTCGGTATGCTTTGATACTTGGTTGATAAACAATTTTTAAAGATAGCTTGTTCATTGAAATAGGATTTGATCAAAGGTAGAGATACCATCATGCCGGTTTTTGACTTTCAAGAGAAGAGGCGCGTTGGCGCCAAGCTCTTAAAGAGTGCTTCTTCTGGAGTGGTAAGCATAAAATTTGTGGGTTCCATGAAAAAGATCGTGATCTCATGCTTGAAAAAATTTTATGTTGTTCATAGGTCATTGTTGATGGTACTTATGCCTTGCATGCCAGATTGCGTTCTTTGCTGGATATCAGGGTTGCCGTGGTAATTATGCTTTCTTCCCAGCATGATTCTAGTCGATTTTGATCGTTTACTGGTAACCTTTATTTGCCTTCTCTGTTTTTTTTTGGAGCATAAATTATTCTTCTGCCTCAGGTTGGTGGTGTTCATTTCAGTCTCCTTTCCAAGGTTCAGTATGACATTGGTGATTCACGTTCTTTGGATAACCTCATTGACAGCATTTTCCCTTTGTTTAGAAAGCACATAGAGCCAGATCTTCATCATGCACAGGTTAACTCTTTTTTTACAGCTTGGTATTCTCCTTTGAAGATGAACATTTTACTGAAGTAACAATTGTCAAGGAAATAACGTCATAAAAAATAATAAGTTTTTGATTGAAGGTTTACACTATTTTTAGTAGCCCAACTCTCTCCTGCTAGACAATGTCTTTTATGAGCCTAAAGCATAGATTTCATACTGACGCATCACATTTCAAGTGCCGAATGCACCACATAACAAAAACCACAACAAATGGTGGTTCACAAGGTGCAATCTCGTGACCTCTTGTCACACTTGCTTTAATATGAATTTTTTTCTTTTTCCTATTTCCTTTTTTTTTTTGGGGTATAATTGCTCTGATAAGATGTTTAACCAACTTCGTTAAAGCCTCAGGTTAAAGATAAAAGAGCCACAATGTTATCCGTGTGTTAACACTTCTCGTGTGCATGTCCTGCATAGGACTAAAACGTGGATAATACACCGACCAATCACATATAGAGTACTTTAAAATACCATAACAAATTGAGGTTGAGGTTGCGGCGTTACAACAGATGATCTTACCCCACGTTTGCTCTGATACCATGCTGAAAAATCAATTTGACCAAACGATCAAGCTTATGATATATGGCACACACTAGTTTTAGTATCTCACCCAATGCAATGCATTGAGCTAATTCCTTACTGGATATCGTTTATGCAGATAAGAATTAACAACAGTTTTAGCTCATCCTTTCGGGAACCTATCTACAAGCTCAAGTGCAAAAGCAAGGTTAGTCAATTTACTATATGATTCTCAGGATGCTGTTTAGCCCCCCCGTCTAGTGTATTGATTCGCCGCTGATGTTGGATTGGATTTGGATGATAAACAGTCTTGCTGAAGTTTATACTGAATCTTTTTGATTAACTTCATGTTTTATTGTTCGGTAAGATATACCTACGTGTTTCTTGCTTACAATTCTCTCCTCTTTGCTCGTCTTTCTGCTGTCTTTTTTTCCTCTTCTGCTTGTGTGTGGTTCCTTTAAATCGAGTATCTTGCTTTCTTCCTGTGTAGCCTTGCTTTCTCCCTATGTTTTTTGCGCTACGCACTTTTCCCGATCTTCAAATAAAACACATTGTCGGAGGGGTAGAATGAGATTCTTTTTCATTTTCTATCAAGTAATTTCCCATGTCTTCTTGATGCACTATGCAATTGTTCAAACATGTCAAGACTGTAAGGCCTCATGAAACAGTTTGAGTCTCACGTTCTCGAGGAATTCATAGAATCAAAATAGTGTGTGAGAACATAATTATGAAGGAAGAATATAACAATGTGTGGTGAAGTCTAAAGCCACCTTTCTTCATAGCCATTGTGTACACTGCTTGCTAGAATCAAAGGATGTTGGAACTATTTAGATTGGTTTGCTACATCGTTGATGCACAACTCTACCATAAATTTAAGTTTGTGATAGAAAGTTCCGCCCTATTGTTTTTATACGTTACAGTTGCTTCATGAAACACCATTCTCGGGCTTGAAGCGTAAGCATGCACTACCCCATTTATTCGAAGTCTCAACAGGGGATAACAAAATTCGAACTCATGATGTGTCCCACATTATCTAACATCTTACGAGGATCAATCATTTGCAATAAAAAACCAAAACCTGTGATAGAAAAAGTAAAATATAATTTGTAACTTAACAACATGATGACATATATCATGCCATCTCAGCACCAATCCTTACCTCTTGCATCTGGAAGAAATATTCTCAAACATCATGGTTCTGCGGGTTCTGTTATTGCCTTTCTGTTGTCTAGATTATTTGGTCCAACACGATGGTGGTTTTGGCTAAGTCTCTACTTCTATCTCAGTCAGCTGATTGGAACTCCACATCCCTTTTCGAAGGACAGGATGTACTGCGGGACAAGTGAGTTTACCTACTCCTACATGCTTGCATCGATCATTCTGCTTATGGTTCGATTTTTGAAGGTTTAAGTGAACTATAGTTTCTCTAGAGCCTTACTTGAAGTTCGACTTTCTGCATGACTAGTTTTATTGAGATGTATCTCCGCCCTCCATCTGCAAGTGAAGAAGCCCGGATAAATGATTGGATTAAGGTGCGGCAATCTGGAATCCGCTATTATCTTTCCCTAGGTGACCAGAGAATTGTTGACAAGCATTTTATCATCCGACCAAAAGCAGAGTTTGAGGCAAGTAGCTCTTACTTGTATTCTTCTTGGAACAATGAGATTCTATATTAAATTTCTTGCTAATAAAACCTAGAAAATTTAGTCAAAGCTCACTCGTGATATTTATGGACGGCGCAATATGTCTCCTTATTTCGGTTTGAGTAGGCCTTGAAACTTGAGAGTTCAATCTATGTCAGCTTACCCTGTGTTGGATCATTGTTTCTTATCCTTTTATCGAGTCATCTTTTGGGTTCCACTGTTTGTGTGTGGTATCTGCATATTGAGTTCATGCTCTGGCGGAGGATTATTACACTTGAATGATCCTTTTATGGTCTGACTGTGCTGGGAGCTATATTAATATCTCAGTAATCTTCTCACACAATGACACAAATGCTGTTTTGGGGGGCTTGAGTATGGAGGATGCATTGTCCCGCATCTTATCAAGTACTAATTATATAGGGGTAGCAAGGTTCAAACTCAAGCCGTTTAGTTGTGGAATTAGCTCTATCAAATGTAAATAGTTGTGTTTGAAAAATTCATGAGTACTGTCTGTATATTAAATTAGTTATAGATTCTGACCTGCAGCTTTGTTGGTCGGGTATTTGGAACCATTCGCAAAGAAGATAGGCGAGTGCAAGTGCAACATTATTAGTTAGTGATTGAGTCGTAGTCGTAAATGGAGATGATGTCTTCACAACCTAATCTTCCGCATCTTGCGTTTTTAATCCTTATATTTCCATGTGTTGCTAACTCGATTTTCAAATCCTTTTATCTCGAGAATATCATTATGGACTGAACAAATCTTGGAATTTCTTTGCCTTTTTTTTTTTTTCCTGGAAACAGGTTGGTAGGATGACTCCAGGGGGTTTACTGGCTTTGGGATATACTGTTGTGGTTAGTTATAAAAGGGCATCGGTTTATTTTAGTATTGGCAAAGTCTCATTAGCACTAGAGACTATTGACTCTCTCGGTGAAACATTCATGGTGCTCCGTGGCATGGGTCGAAAGGTATGTGCTCTGACTTAAGGGTGGTAATTTGCGATCTGACATCTCTTTCTTAAGATTTTTCTCATGACAACAACAATAAGCATAATTTAAATTTTATTTGCTGAGTTAGAATTGTTAAGATATACATTGATAGGGCGTTCTACCATCAATTTAGACTTTTGATAGAGTTGGTTCTACGACATGGTATCAGAACAGGCCGTGAGAAGAGGTCACGAGTTTGATCACTGTCTCCCCCTATTTATTGTCACCTATGTGGTTTATTTATGTGGACTTTATATAAAACTTGGTATAGATTGGGTTAGTGTTGTCCACACTTCAGGTCACTATAGGATTTCGTGTAAGGGATATTGTTAATATACATTGATAACGTCTTTTATTATCAGTTCGGACTTTTGATAGAGTTGATTCCACGACAAGAATGTCCCTCGCGGTTGGCTGATTGATGGTTCAAAGTAGTATAGTTGTCTTGCTTGTTCTTAGAATTTCTTTTTAGACCCAAAATGAAAAGGTACAAGTTGATGTGGGTTTGATAGTACCACATCAATCTTGCAAAGTACTACGATTAAAAGAAGTCGCCGCCAGATTTTATTTATTTAGTTTTAGTTTTTACGCATGCTGTATTGTGGACTTGACATCTTTCTTTTGTTTTCCTCATTCGGAATAGACTGTTGAAGCAGAGGCTTTGAGAATGGGTATACGAGGACCATGGATAACGAAATCGTATCTAGAATTGATTCTTGAGCAGAAAGGTAGGTGATCGAATGTGCATGCATGTGAATGATTTTCAGCATGTTGCTAAAATATTTTGCTCATTCTACATTCTCTGAAACTTTTAGGAGTGCCTCGCCTGAACACACCACCACCTTTAGCAAATATATCCTTGCCTAGTACCCAAGAGAGGGTGATTTCAGCCCCTCGGCCTATTCGTGTAATGCCAAATATTGTTGGCCGACTAGAAGATCTATCACAGCCATGGACTCGTTCACCGACCAAGTCTAAAGCAGAACCTATCTCAGCAACGTGGCATTTCATTTCTGATCCTTCCACTGTTGATAGTACTGATATAGGTATTGTTTTTTTTTTTTTTTTTTTTTTAAATGCAATCTTCTCTTGAGTTTTTGTGCTTACATTTCTTTGTTTTTGTAAGTTTAGACTTCTCATGAACCAACTGCAGATCCTGCTTCCTTCAGGGACACTACGCAGCTTGCTGCTATGCCCGATTCCTATGACTTCGATAGAGGATTGCTGCTCGCTGTCCAAGGGATACAGGTAAAAGAACCAAATCGATAGAAGCTATCAGGATGTTTTTGTATCAAGGTTTTCATTGGATAAAAACTGCTCTTTGTAAGGAGATCCTACATTAATGGATTTCTTTTTTCTTTTTTTTCTTTTTAAATTCTTTCAGGCTTTATTGGAGAACAAAGGCTTCCCCATTGTAGTTGGAATTGGTTAGTATTTGTAAATGTTCTGTTCACTCTCGCGTTTTATTTATCTTTCCTTTTTCCTTCTGCAATTTTAAGAGGATAATGCTGAAAGATGCTTGCTTATGCCTAGTAATCAGATGACGTGGTACTGAGAGCCTATCTCAGTATCTCTTTGCTCTTTGCGGTCAAAATAGGCATTAAATTGCTGCCTGCATTTGTGATTAGATAAAAGTTAGCACATCAGTTCTTTGCATGGTGCAGCCTATGATATGATGATCATAAGGTTCTAGGACATGTTGGAGGAGTAATGGTAGTGCACTTGGTCTGTATGGTTTGCATGCAATGCGTTTGCCCTGCAGGTTGACGCAATCCATGCTGCTTTAACAGGAGGTCCAAGTGGGTCAGGAAAAACAAGTTTAGCGCATAAGATGGCGAATATTGTCGGGTGTAAAGTTGTATCCCTTGAAAGCTACTACAAATCTGAGCATGTGAAGGACTTCAAGTATGATGACTTCAACTCACTGGATCTTGCTTTGCTTTCCAAGGTATATCGACAAATTAGGGTATCAGAGATGTTTGGTCATTTTGGTTAGCATTTGATTCTGTGCCATAATTTATTCACGAGGATTTTCCTGATCAAGTTTGAAAATTCTTCCCATGGATGGCTAAAACTGGAAGTGAGGATTTGCTTTAGTACACAAGTAAACAACGTAAGTTTCCCAATTCTTCGCAGAACATCAATGATATAAGGAAAGACAGAAGAGCAGAAGTCCCGGTATTTGACTTGGAGACTGGCGCTAGGAGTGGCTTCAAGGAATTGGAAGTTTCTGATGATTGCGGAGTGGTAAGCAAAGAGCTGTGCTCTGGTTCTTACCTTTGTCCTCCTAACCACAAGTGTAATACTCCCTCTGTCCCAATATAGATGCCACGTTTTGACCATGCACATTTATCGATGCGAACTTTGATTCGCGTCGTGAGACGATTAAATGCCTTTTTTTTTTGCAAAATTATTGTGAAATAATTGATAATTTAAGTTGTGTACTTTAATAATAGATTAGTGACGTAATTTTTATGCATCATTACGACACGAAACGAATCTTCTCAAAATACGTGTTGTATAGTGTAAAAAGTCAAAATGTTGCATTTAAATTGGGACCTAAGTAGTATATTTTAATGCATCAGTAGTATATTTTAATGCATCTTTGACTTAAAATGTTTCCTCTCGCAAGAAAGGTTACATGGATCCTTGTTCTTGACTCGAATAAATTAGTTGTTGCCTTGCAGGTCATTTTTGAAGGGGTCTATGCTCTACATCCTGATATCCGAGTATCACTTGACTTGTGGATTGCTGTTGTAAGAAATATTACTCATTCTCCAAACTTTGTAGTCTTCGCTCACTTTTTCTTTCCAAAGCAACCCTCTAGTTAGGATTCCAATGCCCTGATCAGCTAATTTTAACCTAAGGTTTATGACTCAGGTTGGAGGAGTCCATTCACACCTGATTTCACGGGTTCAGAGAGACAAGAATAGAGTTGGGTGTTTCATGTCTCAGAATGAGATAATGACAACCGTTTTTCCAATGTTTCAACAGCACATTGAACCTCATCTTGTTCATG
>JAOVYX010018439.1:0-20185 GCA_035668315.1 Drosera spatulata
GGTGATGAAATTAGATGATACCTCCTAAAAAAAATAAGTTCATGAAATAATATTTGTGAAAAATTATCATAAAATTTTATTGCTAATAAATAAAATAGTAATATTAATTTAGAAAATGTTATAATTTAATGTTAAATTAATAAATTGTGTAAAAATTAGTTTAAATAAATATCATAGAAATTGTTGAACTTCTTCCGTCCTTATTTAATCAAAACGTTTTGATTTAACACGAAAATTTATGTTTATGTTGAATTTTATAGGTAAAGATATATAATTTGACCTTATGAGTGAGAGCGAGAGCGAGAGAGGAATAAGAAATAAAAAATAAGAAAAAATGATGATACGATGGATTAATGAGATATAAATAGAGGTGTCAGTCTAAATAAAAAAACGTTTCAATTAATTTGGGATGAAAGGAGTGTTTATTAGTATATTGGTTTCTATACAAGTAGTGTAATTTTGTGTTATATTTGTTATCATCTTAGAAAATGATTTAATTTTTTGTCACCGAGTTAGGAAATTGTGTAAAAACAGTTTAAGTAAAGTGTCAAATTAGTTAAATTAATTAAATCGAAAAAAAAATTACTCCCATACAAAGTTGATAAATATATTTATACAAATACTTTTGTCACTAGGCGATTCAATGTTATTACAGAGAGTTGTCAACTACTTGCATTTAATTTCATAAATTATCAATAGGAACCTTATTTGTCCTCATTTAAAATAAAGAATTAAAATATATTAATTTATTACAATTATAATTATCATCCTAAAACCCTAAATCTAATTGCCACCACTACAACAACAGTCACTATCGTTTGTCGTCACCATCAGTTTCGTCCTTGAAACAAACAGTGCGCATTTATCCGTCATAATTGTTGACAACATGATCAATTGGTAAAAGAAATGGTTGACAACCTTTTGATAATTAAAAGAGAAAAAATCCAATTTATAGATAATTTACACATTCTTTCGGTCATAATTGTTGTGAAGTCAACTATATCAAAATCAAAATGATGATAAAAGATTCATAAATATATTGATTTCTATTACTCTCTCTCTCACAAAAATCCATTACATCTGAAAAATTTGTTATCCCATCACAAACCTTGTGTCAAACAAACATCACATAACAAGTGATAAAAAATTAGAAAAAAATAGAACTAAAGTCGTAACCAAAATATCACATCTGATTTTAAACGGGAATGTTGGATCAAGCTTATCAAAAATCTTAATTGATGATAAAAGACCCATAATACATATCTAACAATAACGATACAAAATACATGCTCCCTCCATCACTTATAAAAAATCTGAACTAATTACGGAAGATTTATAATTTATACTCTAAGAATATCTAATGTGTCAAGAGGAGTTGATTCAATGCTAAGTCGTCTCTCTCTTAACCATGAGGTTAGGAGTTCGACACTTTAGGATATTAGAAAATGATTTTTTTATGTAAAAATAAGGATAACACTGTATATATTACCCTATTTAATTTATACAGATGCCTTCGCATACCCTAAACTTGATGCGATTGTATGAGAATCTAATGCGACACAAAATAAATGCTCCCTCCGTCACTTTATAAATACTCCCTCTCACTACAACATATGAGGGCTTGATAGAGTTTTTTTTGTAGCGGTTAGGCAAATGTTACCATAGAAAGTTATGACAGCGGTTTTTAATCGCCTCCGTAGATTTCAAACCCACACCATAGATTCTGATTATAAAAACATACATGTGAACTTATTATAGCATTTAGATAATCGGTCCCATTGCTTAATCGTTACAATAGATCCTTATGATAACAGTTTTTTTTCAACGCTTATAAAAGTGTTGTCATAGATACACTTACGACAGCATTTATAACTGTTGTCTTAGACATAACTATGATAGCGTTTACTGTTAAGAAGGTCATCCTAATTCTATTTTTGAAGTAAATGATCTAGGAGTCATGCACGGCTCGTGTGCAATGGTGGTTTGGAGTTCTCTGAGCACGGCGTGTGCGATGGTGACATGGCCTGTGCTTCATGGATTCCGTGAAATTAGATTTTATTTGATTTAAATCTTTTATTATTTGGACCAATCAGAATTTAGGGAATTATGATTATTATATTGGTCTATAAATAACATTTGTAACAACAATCTCTATATCAGTTTTTTCCATAGTGGATTCTCGGGGTTTTCTCACGTAAATTAATGTCTTTTCTTTTTTATTGTTTAATAATGTGTATGAATCGATCCTAACAAGTGGTATCGACGTGGTCAGATTGATTAACCACATAAAGTGAGAGAGTGAAAAAAACCCTAATCGATTTGAAGAGGTAATCGATTGAATTTGAGATTTACGAGATCAGGGATTTTTGCGGACCATCTTCAATATCAAATTTGATGATCAAAGATCCAATCTTTGGTGCTCTCTGATCAAGTGGGAGCAATGATAGAAGATAGGAAGCTCATGATCGATAAGTTCGATGGGTCAAACTTTGGGATTTGGAAAATACAAATAGAAAACTACCTTTATCAGAAGAACCTTTATGTACCGTTGAAGGGTGAGAAGGGTAAGCCTATTGATTGGATCAAAAGAAGTGGGAGCTGTTAGATCGCAAAGTTTTAGATGCGATTCGATTTTCACTATTGCCATCTCCAAAGAAAAAACCATCGAAGGTTTTATGAAGGCATTGTCAAGGATGTATGAGAAGCCTTCCACGATAAATAAGGTATTTTTCATCAAACACCTATTTAGTATGAAGATGAATGGAGGAAAATCAATGGCTGAGCATGTGAATGATTTCAACTCATTGACGAGTCAGTTGAAGTCCATTGGAATCAAGTTTGATGACGAGGTATTGGCCTTGACGATTTTGGATAGTTTGTCAGATTATTAAGATAGCCTTGCGATGGCTGTCAGTAATCCGTCAGGTGGGGAAAACCTCAAGTTTGATGATGTCATCGGTATTCTTATGAGTGAGGATACACGAAGAAAGAGTTTCTCATTTTCTGAAGGATCCGAAGGTGTCTTGAATGTTGAAGCCTGTGGTAGGTCTTCAAATAGAGAAAACAGACATGGTAGAGATCGTGCTTAATCAAAGAGTGACTATGGGAGAAATATAACGTGTTTTAACTGCGGTGTGAAGGGTCATATTGCGCGCGTGTGTCCAACTAAAGAAGAAGGAAGAGAAACATGATGAGATAAGGTCGTGGTTGGATCCTTTAGTGATGATGTAGTTTTAATTGTGTCATGTGAATCCAAGTGAGACGCTTGGATTTTGGATTCTGGTGCTATGTGTCATGCTATTTTTGATAGAAGTTTGTTTGATACGTTTAAGCCTTGTGAAGATTCTTTTTTAATGGGTAATGATGCAATTTGTGAGATTGTTGGAATTGGTTCTGTTAAAATAAAGATGTTTGACAGTGTTATTCGTACTCTTGAGAATGTTCGGTATCTCTCGGGTTTGAGAAGAAACCTAATTTCGGTGGGTGATTATGAAGTGTGTGGAGGCGTGTTGGTGATTATAAAGGCTCAAAAGGGAAACAATCAGTTTGTAGTGGTTGGTGGACGCAGTGGAGTAGTTACTCCGTTGAGTGAGAGTTTAAAACTGTTGAGTTCTCGCAAGGTTGGGACGAGAAAGCATGTGACCTTTGTGGATGTGCCTACAGAGGGTCCCAGGATCAAGAGTGATCACGAGATTGTGAAGAGGGTAACTGTGGAAGGCTTGCATGATAGAGGCAACAGTCTATTGATGAGGAAGACTGTTGAGTGTGGAGAGTTTTCGAAATGACGTGTGTATAAGAGTAAAAGGCATCGATGCATAAGGAATCCGAGACACGGTTCAGGAGTGACTCTAGTACTTATGTTGATGATAAGTTGCATGGCTTTAGTACGAACACGGTTCAAGGCATACTTGTGTTTTTTTTTTCTTTTTCTTTTTTCATTCACATTAAACCCTTCTTTTTTCATCAATTTTTGTCACTATGTTAATTTTTTCTGTCTCTGCTCGTTTTTTCACTCTTACAAAAGGCAAGGTGGTAAAACATCTTAAAGTCAATGAATTTATTAATATTTATATTAAGTCAATTCATCAAAATTTACGTAAGTTGGAGAGAATACAACACCTTATTATTTATGTTATCCTAACCTAAAGATGAGGTAAAATTTTCATACAAAGAATACTTAATTGTTGGGGATCAATTCATTCAATGATTAAACAAATAAAAAAAATAAAAATGTAAGATTTACGTGAAAAAACCCTTGAGGGAGAGAAAAAACTCATAGTCGTCGACGAAATTCACTATGAAAAGATGATACATAGAATTCTGTTTACGTGGAATATTTATAGACCCAAAATAAAATAATTTAAAAATAAATCAGATCATATACGCAGGCACGACACACTCAAGCCCATGCTCAAAAAACTTGAAAGAAGGCATCACGGATAGTCGTATCACCATGCACGGGCCGTGCGTGTCTTCTTGGTTCAAAATTCACAAAATGCACAATCGAATCAGGGCCACCCTAACATTAATCACCTCTCAAATGTTATACTCCAATAACTCAATTTTCAACTGTTAAAATATTATCCCACTCTGTTCACTTATTTTAGGAACACCGAAGTAATATCACAAAAGATTCATCACACACATGAGTTTGAAATCCAAGTCAAACCTTGAGATTAATACATAGGATTATATTGAAACCAAGGGTAAAATACAATTTGAGACTATTAGCTCCAGCTAGAGCTAGCCTTTTTGGTTTTAGGTCCAACCTTTTCCGTAGATTGGTTACACTAGTGATACCACAGCTTAGCTATAGACCTACGTTCAATTTACAATGATCTCATACAAAATGTTTGTTACATACTCTCATACGTTATGTTATATACACGTAAGGTGGACACCCAGTTTGAAAACATTTGACAGATAATTGGTTGATTAATTTACTAATAATTTCCCATTGAATATATGGCTTTTCAATGAATTTTTAAGGTGGTGCATAGAAATCTTATCTCAGAAGTCATATATCTTCTCAATTATGCTAATACTAGCTAGATTGTAGCTTCAATTAGAAGGTGGAATCATTCGACAAATGTCATAATGAGCACATATGGAATACGGGCCAAGGGATGAAGTTTATATTAGGGCCAATTGGCTCAACTTGCTAAAAGACGTACAGCTTTATTTGCAACTCATTAGATGTTGGGCCGGGTTCATTTTTTTATGGAGAAAGCCCAATGAATTAACTCATATTTAATTATATGAAAAAGTTCTAATTTATTGAGTTAAATTATTTTATCATCAAAAATATAAATAGAAATTATTTTTTGGGATCAAGGAATTGTGCGTGAGAGATCAAAGAGAAGAAAACCATCGTGCAGCAGTCTTGGTCATTTGGGTTCTTCAAATCAAGAGGAAATTCTTGATCTACAAAACAAACCAGTAGATTCGCATCAAGAGAATCGATCAGATCATAATAGGTCTCGGTAGATTTTGTGTTGAAAAATCTATACAGAGCAATTAGATTATAGAGAATGTTTGGGGGTCGATTCGTGGTCGGATTAAACTTAAATTTGGTGAGCACGTTTTTAACTCATCGACCTTCGATTAGAAACTAACGGTGCATCGTTTGGAGCTGTATAAACTGAGTTATCATAGTTCGAGAGGGGCTACAGTTTTTCCAACGAATTTGACTGTTTGTCTTGTTGCGTCGATCTGATTGATTGCTTGATTAGTTTACCTCTAGTGTTATTTAGAGAGGATCTTGTGTGCCCATTATTTTATTGATAGTAGAGCTTTGTGGTGGGCTTCGGCCTTGTTGTTTTTCACCTCTTACATCGAGAGGTTTTCCACGTTAAAAATCGTGTTTTTGCATCTTTATTGTTTTTTGCTGTACTTCGTTTGTTTCCTAACAGGTTCACACAAATAGGAGACGGTTTATTTCGGGTTGTTTTGTGTCCTACCTCCCATCATTAGAAAGGTAGTTTTTGCAACTGTTTAACTTATCATGACAAAGAACAAATAGATAGCACCGATGACCCATAAATCCAATGTAAAAACAAAAATTAATAACGAAAGAGTTTTCCATGTGACATTGTGACATCGTTGTGATACGTTGTGATCATGGATTTATGATCTCAACATGTCCCTTCATGTGAATTCTCGTTTGGACATTAACCAATTCAAACTTGCCACTGCTGAGGAAGTTGAGGCAGTTGTCATGGCGGGGGAGAGTGTGGTGATCATCCTTATTAGCATTGGAGTAGGACTAGTGAGGGTCACGGTCGTTAAAGGAACCCTCTATCAGCTTAAATTTCGGACGTTTTGAAACTACAGAGCATGCTTGCACTTTGCAGCTTAAAAATTCATATGCAACAGCTTCTTCAAAGGCCATATCGGTCCACCATGGGCTACAAGCCTATATTCGCAGCTCTGTGATCAGCTCATCCGACCTATTCAACTACTCTAACATGCACGGTCCCAATGACCCCAACAAAACATTCCCTATAAATAACCCAACCCATTGAGCAGAGTCACAACACATCCTAAACACTCTCTAAATCATCATTTTCATTCAATCTTTCCAAATATTTCAAGAACAAGCTCCATGGCAAACATTTCATCAGCCTCTCGACAGAGCCGGTTACAGCGGAGAGCACCATCATCGATTCAAACCACACGATCATCCTCATCATGGTCGGAATGGAACGATACCTCTGTTGTCGCCGATGGCCTCATCCTGGCTGATCAATAGACTATACAAGCAGAAGATCAAGACTGGATATTCAAGACAACAATCGTCTTCGATGGCGGCTTTGAATAACTGGCTGCATCCTGCTGGTCTGTTTTACTATGAGCGGGAAACCGCGTTGGCGCCATTGGTTATTCGTTTGGATGGATCGTAGCCGCTGATCAAAGAGTCTTTTTTATTGATGATGATGATTTGTTTGGATAGCTGAGAATTTATCGGCTTGTAATATTTCTAGGAGATGTGAAATTGTAGAAATATTAGTGAAAATTGTTATTCTTTTTATAGTTATAAAAAGGTTAAAAACTTTTGAGTTTGTTTATTTGGAGGGAGTATGAAGCTATGCCAAATGAGAGGTGGAAATTTGGGTGTTGAGTATTTTACAACACAAATACCAGAATCTGGTAAACACTTCGCAAAAAACGTACACACAACTAAACACATTTATGTACTCATTGCACATCCAACACACTTTTGGATTACATTGCCACAAAGAGTTGCATTTGACTCCAGCAAACATAAACAAAATATACATAGTAGATGTCCCCTCTCGCATGTGCTTGTCAACACTTCCAATCACCGCAATAGTTTCACAATCGTTAAGAATCTTGTTTGTATCAAAATCAGACACTTTTTCAAGGGATAAATATTCAAAACAAAACCCAACATCAGCCAAACACCTATAAAAGAAAAGGACAAGTGGCATGAAGTGAATGGGAGGTCTTTAATAAGGGATGGGTATTTATTTAAAACGTTATTGATTCAAATATCGGAATCGATCTCAAAGGGAAATTCCTCGATCCCGACTTACCGGTTTTGTTGTTTCTTATGAACAAATAGGTTGAGCACTGACAAGGCCCAACAACATTTTTTCACCACACAAACACTTGCTCATAAATCCATGTCTTCCTATCCAGTTTCACTACAAATAAATCTCAAATGATATGGTAGAGATAAGGAAGAGAAGGATGAAAGTTGAAGCTGAAAATCATTGAGTTGAACAAGGAGGATATGGATCTTTCGTAGTGCAAAGCCTACACTCTACGTCACTCAAATAACATGACTGCACTTGAATTCCAAAACCACATTCGTGCGAGGGAACATGTTGGTGATACGAAACACACTACAGCCTGAAGATTGAGAGCAACAAAGATGACGACTCTTGGCGTGAGAGTTGTATTTTGCTTGATGATCTCTATCATTTTCCTTGAAAGAATTGCCAGAAGCAAGAGAGCGCACCCAACCCATGAACGTAATGCTGTAGTTTCCTTGTGGGCCAATAATCCATATAAGCATTTCATACCAAGCCCATGTTTTCTATCAACCCTTGTTACCCAACTTTCTAATGAGTCATGTGTGAACAGTACAACAATTCTCTTATCATATTGGGATCTGCCGGACTGCTCATTCCGATGATACATCATATTTATTCAAAAAAAAAAAAAAAAAAACTAGTCCTCCAATTTAAAAAAAAAGTGGGTAATAAGAAACGTTTCTGATTTAAAACACACTTGAAGGAAGAGTTAATTAGCTGCAGATGAGTGCGATAGACCTTGCATTCAAGGGAATTTTTGCCTAAATTTTTTTTTTCTTGCCATCCCCCCTCATAATAAATAAAGCATGTTTTTTTGTCGTCTCAAATAAATCAAATGTTTTCTCATAGAAACTTTTTGACACATAAAATACTAAAACACAGCTCCTTCATTGTTACAGTAATTCATTTTTCAATTGTTTCAATAAATCTTTCTATCTTTATAAAAAGTAGGGTTAGTTTTTGAAAAAGATCAAAAAAATCTGTTCTCATATAAAAAAATCAATCCAAGTCTTTCGTTTGTTATGAGACACAAAAATAAATATTACCTGTTTAACTTTCTCTTCTTATTACAGCTCACCCCAACTCCCTTTCAACTTACCTCTTTGTCATGACGCAAACATACTTTTACGCAGAATTAGGTCATAAAAAGAAGAATGGAAGAACAATTTCCCTCATAACCCATTAAAAGAGGCAACGTATTGAACCCAAATAATACAAGATCGAAAGTGATTGTGGGGCAACAGAAAAGAAGTTTATAATTCTATCCAGACAGCAGTATTTTGTTAATTTGCTACATTTATGCATGTCCCTTGTTTTTCTAAGTTGTTGCATTATGGAATTTTGTCTGGGGAGACTTGATTGTCCCTTTCCATTTGTGATGTTAATGTGTGAACCAAATCATCAACGTGATGAAGAGATGTATCAATTCTATATGAGCTGGTTGAATTGTGAGCAAAGTTATCACCAACTCCCACTATACATCAGGGATGACTTTCGGCCGGTTAACTCCTGCGGGAGCATTTTTGTCCAAGATCTTTATCCCTCTGTCGGAAAGATTATAATATTCCAAAAACAAAAAATCACAATTTTTTTTTTAAAAATTGTTGTACTCCCTCTCTTATTCAAATTATACTCGTTAGATTTTCGTTATTACCGAGGCAAATATTACTAATCGATATGGCGTATATTAATGATCAAATATTATTTTTCATAAAATATCGTGAAACGTTGATGATAGTTTAACTTATATACTTTAACTGAATGTATATTATGGGATGATCAATTATTATTTAAGAAGAGAGTAATAATAAAGCAATATCCCTCCGTCCCAAATTAAAGAATCGCTTGATCCGATACAAAGATTTATGCGTGTGTTGAATTTTTATAAAATTTAGTAAAAAATCAATACTTTTCTAGCGATAACGAGGTTCATTTTAACAGTTGAGAGATGCAATAATGAATGTATTGTAACAGAGCTTGATAGATTTGGTATTTTTTATAAATGTTTGTCAAAATATAAGATATTATAAATACTTTAAAACAGTCCAAATAAAAAAAGAAATAATGGTTGATGCTGTAACAAGCATCCAATTAACTGCTGCGGTTGATTCCCCATCATAAGTATGCTTTTTAAGACAAAATCTTTTTAGAATTTTAAATTTTAAATGGTTGATTACTGATTGAAATGACACAGCAGTATATTATTGACTAACATTGCACATATTATGAGACAAAACGAGTAGATAATAGATTTGCATTTCCGGTATAAATTGGGACGTTTTTGTGACAAAAATTGGGACGTTTTTTTAAATAGACATTAGTATCATATTCATTTTGAAAATGTTTATGTTGAAAATATCAAGACGAGTAGAAAATACTTTACCAAAAGCTATTTTGATCAACTTCTCTAAATTGAATCTAGGAGTTAATATCCGTGAAGTGGATGGGAAAGTGCATAAATTCGAAACAGAAGTTTTGTAGAAAAACATCCGATTTGTTTCCGTGCTTTAAAAGTCAATTTTGAGCTAAGCTGGTCCAGAGACAACCACTATTCCAGTATTCCCACATTCGAAAACAAAACCAAATACACCAAACCCAAACTACCCCATGCACCAGGACAACGCCAAACCCTGCATACTCCTCACAATGCAAAACCCTACATTTCCACTTAATCACTAAACATCTGTTTGATATCGTTGTTGTTTTTTATTTTTTATTTTCGTTTTATTGACTGATGAAACAGAACTGTTTGATATCACTTCTATTTTTTATTTTTTTTTAAATGGATGAAACAGAAAAAAAAAATGATTTTTTTTGTTTGTGTTTCTTGTTTCATCAAAATACAATGTTTAAGATTCTTTTTATAAAAATTCATTTAATTTGAAAATTGTGATTTTGATTCTTTTTACTGATTTTCTGTTTCTATTACTGATTTTAGTTCCTTCAGTTTTGATTTTAACAGCAACACCAAACAACCCCTAAACTATCGCTAGCACTTCAGCCCCCGAAGAAAGAAGAGATATGCTCGGTACAGAGGATTATCCACCAGTTTTCAAGCACTCCTTTTCTATCTATATTTTCTTAAAATTATGAAAATCAAAATTAATAACAAAAACAGATTTTAAAATTAATAACAGAAATAGATTTCAAAATTAATAATAGAAACAAAAAATCAAAAATAAAATCCGAAATTACTTTACTATATAAAATGATTTTTGGGTGAATCACACAAAACTATATTTTTTTAACAATAATTATAAATACATACACAAGGAAAAATAATTCCAAAAAATACAATTCATCTATCTCATTTAAATCCCTAACTCTATCCTCACATACACCTCAATCCCTATCATCACCCCATCTCCGTTGCGATCTTAGCCGGAATCCGGCCACGTCGTCGGGATTTTCGTCGGAATCCGATCAAGTCGTCGGGATCTTGTCGGAATCTAAAACAGAATGCTTGAACAAAATCAAAATAGAACACATGAAAAAAATAAATAAAACAGAATAAGACTACAAGACCGAAACAAAACGACAGAACAAAAAAAAAAAAGAAGAGCGATAATACAAGACCAAAATAGAGCGACAATACAAGATCAAACTAGAGCGACAAAATAAGAATAAAATAAAGCGACAGAATAAGAATAAAACAGAGCGGTAGTACAAGACCAAAATAGAACTACAGGAAAAAAAACAGAGCGACAAAAAAAAAAAAAAACAGAGTAGCAGTACAAGAACAAAATAGAGTGACAGAAAAAAAAAAAAACAACAGTACAAGACCAAAATAGAGCGATAGTACAAAAATAAAATATAGTGATAGAACAAGAAAAAAAATAAAGCGTCTTAAAAAAAAAGCAACAAAAAAAAGTAACAGAAAAAAAAAAAAAAGAGCGACAATACAAGACCAAAATTGAGCAACAGAACAACAATAAAACAGAATAACTGTAGAAGTCCAAAATAGAGCGACAAAACAAAAAAAAATAAAAAAAAATAGAACGATAGTACAAAAATAAAATAGTGGAGCAGAACAAGAACAAAATAGAGCGGCAGTACAAGACCAAAATAGAGTGACTGTACAAGATCAAAATAGAGCTGCAGAATAAGAATAAAACAGAACGACGGTATAAGATCAAAGCGAATCGATGTATGATCAAATTAAGTTAGGAACAACAAATCAAATCTCTACACTAGCATCTGAAACTAAAATGATTCTTGTGATTACTTGAATGTTATGCTGGTCGATGTAGTAATCTGTTTGTGCAAGAATCTAAATTCATTAGTAGATCAAATTAAGTTAGGAACAACAAATCAAATCTCTACACTAACATCTAAAACCAAAACGATCTTTGGAAGTTAACAAAATATTCACGCCTATTCTCTATAACTTCTTCTCAAAATGGTCTCTTCAACTTCTTGAAATCCATTGAATTAACGTCAAATTGGTGTAAAATCCCAATTGAAACTTTCACCAACAATCTAGTATCCGATTAGTTTGAACATACACTTAGATATCCAAACAAAACAATGCATATATTTTAGTCCCTAAAATGTGAGAAATGTCATTAATGCCCCTTACTAAAACATTTTGGGTCCATTATCGCTCCTCCTTATTCTTTAGCCACCATTTCGTCCGCCACCACTCACTCCAACCATCCTTCAGCCACCATCACCATCTTGATTCTCACCAAATTCGTCCATATTTCTCATCGATTTTTATCAAATTCATCCGCATTGATATGTCGTTTCCATGAATTTCACTTGACCGTCCTTGCATTACACCTTTACGTTACTGATTTGCATGCATTTCTCTCAGGCAACCATATCGACCACCAGCACATCGTCCAGCAATCTCACATTTCATAATCTGTTCTGAAGGAATATAGGTAATTAGACTTCATTTTTGTCAAAATTTGTTTAAAAAAAGACAGGATTGCTATTTTTGTTTGATAATGTCAAAAATCGATATCCATTTTTGAACTAAGAAATCTGTTTATGATGTCAGATCCGAAGAATGGAATTATCGCAGGATGATAGACCAACACCGATCGACGTGGAACTCGTAGCTCTGTGTAGACTTGATGACGATTGTTACTCTATTGTCGTTCGGAGGTCAATGACACTCGTGAATGTTTTTGAGCAGTTAATAAACAAATGCGATCGAATAAATCCAATGTTGGTTGTATTGAGATACTTTGCACCTTAGATTAAATCTCACGTAACTCTCACCGACGATAATGATGTGGCAAATATGTTTCACATCTATGCGTGTGCTAATGATGGTGTCATTGAAATGGAAGCAAGTATGAGGTCTACTCCACCTCTAAAGATACGAGGTAAGTTCGTGAATTACAATATACATTTCACATTTCATAATCCGTTGTTCACAATGAATTATTTACATTTCACAGAAAGTAGTTCACATTAAACAATATGTAGTTCATGTCAAGCAATCTGTAGTTCACAATGATCTAAAATATAGTTCATGTTTATGTGCAGGTCTAGGGTGGATTGCAGGTCAGGGGTTGACGAAATTCCAAGTGTTGTAACGACACCAATCCTCGAGAGCAATTCTATGGAGGCATAGCGTGATTACATCCAAGGTGTGGGTCAAGTTTTTTCGAGTGCCGAAGAGTTTCGTGCTACTCTTAGAAATTATGCCATCGCTATACGAAGGAATTTCAAGTTTGTGAAAAACAATACTGAGAAGATTATTGTTACTTGCACTGATGCGAATTACGATTGGCGTGTTTATGCATCCAAATCGAAGCGAGATGGAAAGTTTGCTATCAGGAGGTGTAATATCAATCACAATTGTAAGATTGACTTACAGAGCTGAGGGCATATCCAAGCTAAGGCTGCATGGGTGTTGAAACTTGTAAAGAGGAAGTTACGTCACACACCAAGTACACGTCCATATACTATTGTAAATGAAGTCTAAGAAAAATATGGTGTTGAGCTGAAATATCACCTTGCGTGACGAGGCAAGGAACATGCTTGGGAGGAGATTCATGGAAGGGCTAGATACTCTTTCGATCATTTATGTACATACTGTACAAATCTGAAGATAGCAAATCCTGGAAGTTTTGCGGAATATGAGGTCTATCCTGAGACAAAGAAATTTATTCGTCTATTTGTGGCCTTTCATGCATCTTTGGTTGGCTTTGTTAGAGGCTGTCGACCTGCTGTATTCATGGACGGGACATTCATCAAGCACAAATACCGTGGTTGTCTTTTGAGTGCAAATGGCTTAAATGCAGACAATGGTATGTTCCGTATTGCGTTTGCGGTTGTTGGGATGAAAAATAATGAGAATTGGACATGGTTTTGCGATCAATTTGGAAAAACTTTGATGCCTCTTAACGGGAAAGTGTGGCAAAGATATATATTCTTTTCCGATCGTCATAGCGGGCTGTTGAATGCCATTCCTTGATATTTTCCTGGTGCCCATCACTCGTATTGCTTAACACATCTTGTGGACAATTTCAAAAAGGAGGTATATAACTTACGTTTTCATCGTAGTGTGCATCACACTTCATATTGGCTTTTTTACAGTTCATAGTAACGTGCATTACAATACATTTTTGGTTAAAATACAGTTCATCATTAATGTGATTACAGTTTATATTTGTTTGATTACAGTGTATTTTGTTTACATGCAGGTCCTCACCAAACATTATATATCTGTCTTCAAAGCCGCGGCATATGAAATGACAATTGATGTATTCCACACTAACATCAATAAGTTTATTAGAGTTATGGAACTTTCGAGGAGCTTACTCGTCGAGTCACATCCAGAGTGCTGGCCAGAGTGCTGGGCTAACTCTCTTCTTGATGGTAAACGATGGGGTATCCTGACGAACAACCTAGCAGAGAGGTTTAACAATTGGATTCGAGATGCACGTCACCTTTCGATCACGGCAATGGTTGATCGGATCCGAATCCAAATAATGAGACTTATATATGAAAGACGCTCAACTGAAGGGTTCTTATGTGTTGTGTCCTAAATCACACAAAAAACTGATGACTACTTATGAGGCAAGTCGTTCACTTAGACTCCATCTAGCAAGCGACATCAAATTCGAAGTGATTGACAAAGATTCAACTCATATTGTGGATATTCTTGAAAGAACATGCAGTTGCAGGGTATGGCAAGTGAATGAGATTCCGTGTAGACACGCTTGTGCAGCTATTGAAGTTAGGGAGAACAATGCTTTGTTTATGCTAATCCATATTTTACGGTGGAGATGTATCGAAATACATATCGGGAGGTAATCAATCCAATTCTAAATCAACCCCAGCCAAATGTTCCATGTAATCTCATACAAATAAGAGCACCTGATATTCTTGCTCAGCCCGGACGACGAAGAACCAAGAGAATTTCTTCGCAAGTTAACACGCGACAAGTGACATGTAATAGGTGTAAACGACCTGAACACAATAGATGAATGCGTCAAAATCCTATCGGAGGAGAGTAGTTTGTAAGACCATTGTGGTAAATCAGGACTATTGTGGTTTGTGATACTATTTGTGATCTGTTGGACTATGATTAGTAATACTATTGTATTATTATGCAGTTCATATTGTATTGCTATGCAGGTCCTGATAACGTTAATCGTAGTTCATCTGACATGTTTCTCGATGGGTATGAAAGTTCATATGATAAATTTTCTTGAAAATTCATGTAAGTTCATATTGCATTACGCTGCATGTCATATGACATGTCTCTCAGTGCGTATGAAAACTCATATGGCAAAATTTCTTGAAAATTCATGTAAGTTCATATTGTATGACGCTGCAGTTTATATGACATATTTCTCAGTGCATGTGAAAGTTCATATGGCAAAATCAAAAATACATGCAAGTTCATACTATATTACTATACAGTTCATGATAACGAGAGGTTCATATGACATGTTTCTTAGTGCGTGTGACAGTGCGCACTATAAGCATGTAAACTTATCATATTGCCTAATATACATATATAAATTTAGCAGGACTGACACAATTATGATCCTTATAATATTTTCTATCGTTGTAAATCAATACCTGATTTGCACTTTCAAATATTTATACAGTTTATATTGCTAGTTTTGTTGTTCATCGACTATGATTTTGTGTGCATGATTAGCTATTCGAACAGTTCATATGTCCCATTTTGTTGTACAATCAAACAATTTAAATGATAGAGGGTCAAATGATATGTTGTTGCGATGATTTCAATAAATATTATATGAATGAGTATACATGAACCATATATGCTAAGGTTATGTTTGATCATGGCCGATAAAACTTGTTAATATACATTTTGAAACAAATCATATGTAAGCAACAAAGGTTAGATGAACTATGAGCTTTCTTCAATACATAGTATTATACTTGGTTAGATAGCCTAAACAATGAGTTTACATGCTAAGTAGTTCATCTTCGTTACAAAATGGAAACAAATCACAATAATTTATTTCTGGTTAGATAGTCTAAACCAACAATACCAACACACTAATATCACAAAATTTGCGATCAAATTATGAACACTAGTTTGCGATCAAAATACGAACAGTTCATATTGCATAACTTCATAATTTATATGGGATAATATCATGAGTTCGCATTGCAAAATACCGTAATTTACAATATAAAGTACGAATGGTGTACTTTACAATACAAAATACGAATGGTTCACTTTGTAAAATATCACAGTCTACAATTCAAAATGATACAGTTTATCATATCCGAATGTTACAGTTCACAACACCAGTAATTTCAGTTCATAATTTCAGTTCACATTGGGTTTTTTACTGTCCTTCAAATAAACAGAATACTTATAACAGAGAATCGTCAACGCCATTTGAGCTCTCTTCAAGTAAATGTCCACGAAAGTGTCCACATTTTCCTTCGTGAGGGACTCCGCCCACAGGCAAACAAACACTCCAGAGGAGTGCCCGTCATCTTGCTGTGGACATTTATTTCTTTTACGTATTCGATTCCTTCGATTTCATTCCCGCAGCAGGCAATGGTGTACCACTCGATCAAGGTTGCCTGCACAATTGCACACAATAAGTTCATTTACAAATGAACCAAAATTACAGAATGACAAGATTACAAAGAGATGAAAACTTCATATTACCGCAGTTGTTACTAGTTGTTCATTTTGATCAATCTATAGGGAATTGTAATGATAAATTTTACGCGCCTTCGTATCCAACACCAGAAGAGACCAATGGAACTTGACCTCATCGTGAAGAGGGAAAAAGATATATCGAGAAGTCAAACACTTATTCTTATGGTCAGTACGCGTAATCATAGCCTGCATATTATTAGAGGTTGTCTTCAACTTCTCAACGAAATTTTCCTTACTCCAAGGCTCTTGACCTTTCTTATTATCATCAATCATGTACTTGACAAGTCTACCCTGCATATTACACTAGCATATGGTTAATGGATATGAACTAACTTACAGTGCATGTCATATTGATGTAGCAGTTCATACAAACTTAATATAGAGTTCATACACATGTCGTGATCTCCGATCTCCGAAAGGTGCAGTCCGTATCCTCGAATATCACCAAGAGCCTTTTCATGCAAAAGTTTCAACATATCTCTTCCAGATAATTCCCACCATGTTCGATGATCGGGGGGGATCCAAACATGCGAACTACGAAATCATAACACCAAACATCAATCAAATCAAAATAATGCAAGTATTAAGCACAAATACCATGAATAATTTTATATTACCTCATATGATGCTCCTTAAGAAACAGCTCCAAAAAGTTTCGATCATCCTCCCCAAGTAGTTTTCTTCCACAAAATTTGTTAGCTCCCTGCGCAAATTTTTCGACGGTCACCTTGGTTATCCCGCTTAAAAGGGGTAATCCTTCCAAAAGATATTCTCTTCATCCTTCCTTGTTTAGTTTTATTTTTCACTGTTTCAGTAATGGAACCAATGAACTTGAGACCATAAATAATTTCTCGTTCAGGTACATCCTCAGTTAAGTCCATAGGCACTCCTGCATAAATGAGTGCATGCGTTCAATATTAACAGTTCAAAACTGAAACAACAAACAGTCCACAAAACATACAAACACAGTTCATATTACCTTCGGTGTCCATTGATTCTTGAGCCGCCTCCTCCTCATGCTTGTCTTGACTAATGTTTATCAATGTGTCCATGACATCTTTCCACTCATTTGGGCACTTCTGTCCATCCGCCTTCTCATCATCGTCATTCTCCTAAACTGGACCATTGTATTTTCTCTCGTCGATTTTCACTTCAGATCCTTCCATGTCATCATCATTATCATCATTCTACGGTTCATTGTCATCATTCCACGGTTCATTGTCATTTCTCTCTTCATGCTTATCGCCCTTCCTCTCTTCACCCTCCTCTGCCTCATGCTTATCATCCTTTCTCTCTTCACCCTCCACCTCTAATTCATCATCATTCCTCTCTTCATCCTCCACCTCTAATTCATCATTATTCACCTAGAAAAAAAGGGAGCAATTTATATATTCAAATATACAATTCACAAAGAAAAAGGAAATAGTTCATATATACAAATATACGGTTCACTAAGAAAAAGGAAGCAGTTCATATATATATATACCGTTCACAGAGAAAAAAGAAGCAGTTCATATATACGAAATACACAGCTCATAGAGAATAATGATATAGTTCATATATACAAAATACACAGTTCACACAGGGAAACAAATACACAGTTCATTTATGTAAATAACGAGTCCATAAAAACACAGAAAAACAAAGCTATGTATTTGTAACGTCCCGACTTTTCATTACTTAATAATGATACATATGACGTCACTGTCGTAGGGCCCAATGCCTCAGCTAGGCAAAAACTTTACTTCCTGACTTAGTCATAAGAATTAAGCTAAGTTCACTTATACATCATTAGTTTAGAAACTTTTGATGCACTTAATCATAACCCAAAATATCACCTTTGTAGCGGAATTTACATCTCTTTGTAAGATCAGAACACCTTTCATACATAAGCTATATCTAATATTAAATCTTAGGTCACACTTTTCCTTCAAGTCTTGTTCCTGTAACAAAGAGAAGAAAAAAGACACAGAAAAATTATAACCGTGAGCTATAGGAGCTCAATAACGTGTCGGCCCCCTTAGCAGGGGTTACACGAGAGAAGAAGGTAATAAAAGAAAAAGAAAATGATCACTTACATCCTTTATTCCAGCACTCTAATATCATAGATAAGCTTTATTCAGCTTTTATAAAGAAGACATCCGCGAAAGGGGATCAGCCAATCCGGAGCCTAGGGTCTCCTGCAGTGAGATACCCTCATACGAAAAGGTCGATGAAAGAATGTCACCACCAAGTCACCGTATAACATATGCGACAGACACAACGCTCTTTGTGTTTTATACCACGGAGTTATCACAACAATTGTGGATTTACACTCCTTTCACACATTTACCCTCATTATACCAACAAATAAGGCATAACACACACTATGCAACAACACTCCACAACACTCAGTATTTAGCACACAACATTTACGGTCACTATTTTACGTCGGTCATATTTTGTGACTACGTCCAAAAATTTCAATGTATATTATTATACTCATGGTAGAATAACACATATCACCACACACAATAAATCTAAACGTTACCTTTTATCACAGTTCTTCACATGCACACATTCAGCCTCATCCTTAAGTGATGACGAGCAGTGTCTTCAAGTCCTATAATATAAATAGGATATACGTATTAAGACACACCCTTGTGAATGAATATTCACGTTATGAAATTAAGTATATTTATTCGTACTTCTTGAAAAACCGTCATAGTAAAGTTATGTGGTGATGCCATGTTTTGAGAAAAATTTTTGATACTTATTTTGATTGTCCATGATGATGATTTTATGTATTTATCATCATTAAAAGTGTTTGTGAACATTTGGAGTTGTTTCGGGGTCAAAACGATTCATTTTTGGATTCTGTCCAATATGACCCTTCGACACGTTTAAATCTATAACTTCTCTTATATAACTTCGACATGTTTCTGATGCCAGTTTTGATTTGGGGTTTAAGATTTCCAATCAGCACCAACCGCGAGGACGAAAGCTAGCTAGCACCAATCTGAGCATCCAGCAAGAAAGACGCTGAGCATCCAGATCTGAGACGGTGAGCATCCAGATCTTGTTTAATCGCGCTAGGATAGGAATTGGAAGGATTGGATTATTTAATCGTGCTAGGATCACCTGCTGTACCGCAAAGGTGCTGCATTGGTTGGGATCCGATCGGTTTAGGTTAATTGCTTTTTTGGGTTTAATTTTTTTTTTTTTTTGTTGTTTGTGTAGTTTTTTATGGGTTTATTTTTTTTTGTTCAATGGGTTTTTCTTTCCCAGATATCAGGGTTTTCTGCTAGTATTATTTCTTCTGTGTCGAATGTTGGAAGGCCTCTTGTTCATCTTCTGAAAAGTTGAAAATGAGTTCACATCATCTGCTTTCATTTGCTGACCTATTTTCCTGTTTAGTTTCCCTTTGGCTTATAATGCCATAAGAGCCGTCTTATGGACGAGTCAGAATGCACATATGATAGTGATACCAACTTTATCTGGCTCCTGTTTCTCTGTGATTGACTGA
>JAOVYX010018440.1:0-20182 GCA_035668315.1 Drosera spatulata
GACTAAACATCACCTTGGTCGCCAATTTGGCGACTAAAAACAACCTTAGTCGCTAAATGCTTTACAGAACTTATAAAAAAGTAACCTCGGATCACAAGATTTTGGCGACTAACAACAAACTTGGTCGTCAAAATGACGACTAAAAGTAAAATTGGTCACAAAATTCGCGACTAAAAGTAAAATTGATCGTCAAATTAGCGACTAAAATCCATATTAGTCGTTAATTTTCAGTAGGTTTTTTTTTTTTTTAAATTGAGGCATTTGTATTGACGATTAAAAAACAAATTTTAGTCGCAAAAAGGACAACTAAAATTTTTTTTTGTCGCCCATGAGCCAATTTTTTTTAGTGAAACCCAAGTCTGTTTCACCCACCGTGAAGGCTATATTAGTCAATGCATTGTACTTCAAGGCGACGTGGGACGAACCTTTTCTCAAATCAGAGACGAAAGAGAAGGAATTCCATCTCTTAGGAGCCCCCACCGTCCAAACTCCTTTCATGAACCACTGGGAGAAACGCTACGACTATGGATCGTTCGAGGGGTAAAAAGTCTTGCAGATGCCTTACAAGAGGTACAGAGGTGATGGGATTGAGAAGAGAAGGTTCTCCATGTGCTTCTTCCTCCCGGACGAGGAAGACGGGCTACCAACAATCATGGAGAAAATGATGCTTCATATCAATAATGGATCATTGAGGCTGGCTTCTACAAAGATTTCACGGCTGTCGATTCCAAAGTTTAAGTTCGAGCATATGACCAATGCTTCCGAGGTGCTGAAGGAGTTGGGACTGACACTGCCCTTTGATCCTCGTGCAGGGCTCATACACAAGTGCTTCATTGAAGTTGATGAAGAAGGAACCGAAGCTGCGGCTACCACAGTAACATTTTTGGAACGTGCTTCTCTTTATTCTCCGCCTCCGGTTGATTTTGTAGCCGATCATCCCTTTCTATTCACGGTCAAGGAAGAGTATTCTGGCATGATCCTTTTTGTCGGAAATGTTCTTAGTCCTTCAAGCAACTGATCATATGATATCTTGGATTTTCTTCCAAATGCTTTAGGCATGATATTATCTTTTGATTCCTTTCTTAGAGCATGTCCAATGGCGCTAGGCATTTGCAGGAAGGCCTAGTTATATTTTGACCATGAATAGTGTAAATCTGTTTTTGCATTTTTTTTTTTTGTGGGTTTATGGATTTGTTTACCTTAACTTAAAAATCGGTTTGATTATGTTTCCATGAGACTCAGAATGGAACTTATAACTTGTCGTTCAATTTGCTTACTCGCTAAGCACTCTTGTTGGTATAGGCACTCTTGTTGGTATAGGCAGTCATAACGTATGAAATGAACCATAAGCCATAGGAGTCGCGAGGAACTTATTGCAAGTTTAGACATTAAATATATAACTGGCTCATGGTTTAGTAGTTTTACCTGTACAAAAGTTTCTTAGGTACTAGTATTTCTCTTAGAAATATGGAGACATCTGGCGACTTGAAATAGATGGATTAATATGGGTCGATAATGAATGTATTCGAGGATCTTTGATGATATACTCGCTTCCAGCGTGAGAGTTACTCAGATATCAACTAAATGCCTGAACTCTGTATTCAAGGATCTTTGATGATACTTGCTTCCTAAGCATGTGTTTTTGCTCCTAAAACCAGATCCCTGTGGCCTGTAATCTTTTACCTTGTTTTCTAACAAGACAGATCAGTGTATTTCGTTACATTTCTCAAATCATCTCGACTCCTTGTTTCGGCTGCTCCTTGCATGAGGCCTTCATCCCCTCGTCACAGTCGCACATTCCCTTGATATCGCCCTCGCAGGTTTCCTGCTTGGTCTCCTTCTTCTTGCCCCACAGGACTACGTATAGTCCTAATACAATGAGAATTGATCCAACGGCCCTGGAATGACCAAAATGAATACAAATTTAAGCCAGCTTGACATGATTGATGATGATAAGGTAGACGTTAGGAATAATTAGGATAATTGTTGTGATACAAGAAGATAATTAAGTGAATTGTGTACTTACGTTCCTATGTATAGCTGCTCGTTGAGCAACGCCCAGCTCAATAGTGCTACAATGATTAGCAGAAGCGGACTGAAAACCGATACATATAGCGGACCTTTCTTTTGGATTGTCCATGACATTAGGCAGAAAGCTAGCGCCGAGGAGATCACCCCCTGAAATCATAGCAATTTGCCCAAGTTACTATGTGAAAGACTAGACATCAGACAGTGTTTGTACCAATCCAATTTTTGCTTGAAATATCACAAAGTATTTGTATCTCAAAACAAACTCTTACGAATTTAATTCGTTCATGGACTTTAAACCAGAGGTTGAAGAAACTCATCTGATACCGTTTCATGTTTTTTAATCAGTTGCTTCTAGTCTCATATGTGTTCTGATATTATGTCAAGGAACTTGTTGTAAGACGACATTACTTACTGCATACAGACTAGCAACAAGCTTGATTCTAGAGGCAAGGGACCATTGAGAGGCCTTGTGTTGTGAGCACGCGGCAACCACAACGCACTCAATGCTCGCCATGAAGCACATCAAGGCCGTGGTCGTGTATGGCGCTGCAAACTTCTCACCCATCTTAGCCTGAAATAGCCATATCAAAAATTCCGATTAATCACACAGGTATGGATGCAGTAGATTGGAGAATAAAAAACATGGACTAGGAAATTTTGCGTCCCCATGTTTCAGTACCTGGAGTATGAACCAGATCGCCCAAGAAAGGTTGCTGGTGAGGAGCAGAAACGATCCCGAGAAGAAGTTCCCTTTGAAACCGCTGCTCGTGCTTTCCGTGGCACCGTGAGAGTACTTCCAGTTAATTCCTGACTTGCCGATGCCAATCACGTGGCCATGGTAGAACGAAAGAAGCATTGCGCCTCCAACACATAGCAATGTGCCCAATATCTTAGCCTGCCCTGACCTTCTCCTTATTCCTACAGACTCCAGGCTGTATAAATTTCAAGTTATTCCTAACCGTGGTAAATGTTTTTTGTCACTTAGAAGAGAAGATAGTAACTGATTTAATGAGGGCATTACCCGAAGAGGGCGGCAAGTACAAATGTGATGGCTGGGAGTATGTTGCCGAGGGCACATGATATGGTCGCCGTGCTGTTCTTCAGTCCGATAAAGTAAAAGACCTGGTTCAAGGTCGCCCTGCATTCAAACTTAGGTAATTAAGAATCGTGAACTAAACATATTATGCACCAAAAATGACTAATGGTCCTGGCAGGACTTCGATGAAGCTACGCTGGACATGAAACCTTAAACGCGGCTTCATTTGTTTAGTTGTTTTGGTTTGGTAAAGCTGAGCTAGTATGTTAGGACTGTTTTGGTAGGTAGCAATCAAAACTATGCTGATGCTGCAGCTCATGGCTGCAAGCAGTTGGTATAAATAGCAAGATTTTCCAAGAGTTATTGATTTGGTTCTAAGCCAGGGTTGGCTAAATTCGCAGCATCATCGACCATGATCTGCCAGACTTGCCCAGTCAATCGCCTATTCAAGGCCAATAGTCGTCCAATACATAGCCAATAAGTCATTTTGGACCATGATCGATTTCTTTTTTACTGAAGGCTATTCTCTATGAGAATTTCTTCTCCAAATAGTAGTATCGACAAATCGAAAGGTTGGCATGTCATAGATCTAAGCCAGATTATTCGACCATGGCACGACACGTAAACCACATAGAACTAACATATATAGAACTTATACAACTTAGAGTAACACATGAATTAAATATGGACAATACCCGAAGAGGGAACATAGGAAAATCTGGAAGAGAATCTCCTTGGTTATCCTCGGTCTCGTTTTCCTATAACCAATCAAAATCTCAATTCAGTGTTACATTTACTAATATTACGAAAAATCACCACTTACTTTACTGCTAGGTTAGCTGGCATTTTTGGCAATTTAATTAATGATTGATGATGCATTAAATCACACTCGGATTAAATCACACTCGGATAAAAGAAAATATCGAATAAATAAATAAATAAAGCTTTTCCAAGTCGTGCAAGCAAAGTGCAATTTGCTAGCCAATATTGTGATGATGCATCATATATCTATGCTTTGTTCTTTTTAACCGAAAATGAGGAATAACTGACAAAAACAAATATAAAAAAATAAAAACAAAAACAAAACAAAATAAATTCTAAAACGACAAAATTTTAGCTTAGCATAATAGCTGGCGCTTGAGCAAAACGGCAGCGTCTTGGGATAGCGTGAGGAGCGGTGCAGGGAATGCATGCAAGGCATGCGGCAGCTAGCTGGAGCCGTTGATTTCCATTGGCCAGTCTTCCCAATTTTTTGTCATGCTTATGATCATTTAATCATTAATTAGTTGTTAATTAATTATTCATGGTCGATCAAATTACAATTTCAAAAAAAAAAAACGAAAAGAAAATTACTCATCAAGTTAAATTAACCAATTAGCGACAAAATTTTTATTCTAACTGGTGTATGTGGAAGCTAGCTGTGCTGCACTTTACTGTGATCTAGGCAGATTATTAAGACAACTTATGATTACAATGCTATATTTGCAATACCAACGTTTTTCCCCTGTGTATATTGGCTCATGAACTACTATATCGACTCAAAGTTCTTGCACAACATCAGATCATACACTAGCACTACTAGTGCATCCGTCCGCGCGCTAGCTGAGATCAGAAGTATGCATATATGAATAATGATCTTTTCTCCAAAAGACTAGAAATGAACGAAATTAGTAATTAACGAACGCGACGCAGTTGTAATATTGTTACATGCAGCACTTATGTTGTGCTGATACATAAACATAAACGGAGTAGTATCAAATTGTTACGATTGAATACTGCTGCCTACGTTTCATACTCCATATTGTTTATGAAAACTTTGATCGAGTTAATTCAACCAACTAATATGGAATCAAGAAGCAAGAAAACAAGAGTGAACTATTATATGATAAGACGGCAATTGGATTCGATCGATTAAGCGGACTGACCGTTCGAGGAAGAAGGCGAAAGGGGCAATGACGACGGTGGCGAGGATCTGACGGTAAGCGACGAGGACGAGAGGGTCCATTCCGTCGTCCATTGCGAGCTTCGCGATGATGTTCATCCCGGCGTATCCCACCTGCACCACCACCATCGCCACCAACGGCAACAGCTCTCCACCGCCGCCTCCACCCGCCATCTCTAATTATTTCTAACTGCCTTTCTTGGTTTCTTGAATTCGGCGAAGAATAGAAAAGGATTGTGGTGACTTGTGTTTGTGTGCTTTTCTCTCCCTCTCTGGCCGGTGAACTCGACGAGAGAGAGGAGAGGTGAAGTGGAATGGAGAAGAGAGGTGGAGGCGTTGAGGGGTATATATAGGAGAGGGTGAGGGTGTCGTGGAAGGTGAAGAGGGTCGATATTTTTTTTGAGCGTTGACAGAATCTAAAAGAGGAGAGAATTCAATTTTATTTTATTTTTTTGTTGTAAGAAAGCTGATGACATATACCAGCTCTTTTTTGAGCTAAACATGTTTTCTTATACGCACGACGCAAAGTGTTGGGACATTGGATTTGTTAGAGGAATGATATCCTATTGAATTCTTAGGAATTCGAAAGCAAGTCATTAAGTTCACAATGGACATTTGTTTCGAATTCTGAAATTTTAATGTGAATAGAGTATTTTCAAGGACAGTGACAAATTCCCTGGACTAATATAATGATTTCAAATCAAGTGCTCAGGAGATTTACATCAGCAAACTCTTGTCAATTATTTCTTTCATTTTAAAATATGGATAATAGTTTGATTCGACATACGAATTTATGTGTATGTTGAATTTGATAAAGAAAGAATATTTCTTTTGTAGTAATGGGGTTTACTGTAATAATTACAGATGATAATTATTTTGATATTTTTTTTATTTGAAAAGATCACTAAATATGATATGTTATATATATTTTGAAAAGGCTCAAATAAACAAGTGTTATTTATATGATGAAATGAAAGGAGTAACAATAATTGATTAAGATCATTACGCTCTTCGTCTCAACAAAACGACAGTTGTTACAATGCCTACTATTGAACAAGGAGTTTGTTGTTTGACAAAACAATTAACAATCTTTCTCACAACGAGATGAAAGTATATAAATTATATTCTCTTCATTTCAGATAAATTATGATTTATTAACTTAATGTGATTATTAAGGAAAGTATTGACTTGAAACCTTTTTATCATAATATTCTTGTGAGTGTGGGTTAGAATTGTGAGTGGGTGGAGAGAAGAAAAAGCAATGAAAAAGAAGACGATGTGATATAAAATAATAATATTTTGAATTTTTTTAATATATTAAGATTAATTAATATGAAAGTGTTGTAATTTATGTGGAATGTTCATTTTTAATAATGTGTCATAATTTATTTAGGATGGAGGAAGCCGTACTCCCTCCATCCTAATATACATGCAACCGTTTGATACGACAAGGGATTTTATGTGTGTGTTTTATTGAATTTGGTGAATGAAAAATTTTTTATTTAGAGGTATATTGAGGTATTATGAGCAGTTGAAAGAATAGGTAGTGGGTATACATAACATGATTGATTTGATCTTTTTTAGATTAAAATTTTGATATAAAAAAATATTGCTAATATATTGGGATAATCCAAAAACAAAAGTGTTACATGTATTATGTAACGGAGGAGCATAATTTATCATTCACGTTGTCACGTAGGATGATGTTTCATCATCTCACAAGACAAGTTAAAGTTCAGTAACGACCAATGCGGTAGTATTATCTTCTTTTCAATTTAATTGTAATTGTTTGATTTGATACGGCATTTTATATATGTGTTAAATTTGTATAGATTTTTATGAAGAAAGAATATTTTTTTGAAGATAGTGGGGTGTAAGTGGGATTTTGGAGAGAGAATGAGAGAAAAGGAGGAAGTGAGTGATGAAATAGTTTGATTATATTAATATAAATTCATTATCAAATAAAAAAAATAAAAATGATATATTTATATTGAGATTATTAAAAAAATATTATAATTAAATTAAAATGAAGAAAATACAACATTGGATGTAAGTTATATATAAAGGATAATTGAGTAAAACGTGCAAGGGGAACGAGATAAGATGAGGTTGCTCGTAACAACACCTAAACACTATAAGTGCTTTGTACAAGTACAAATGTCGTCGTTGTTGTGCTTGTGCATGAGAGATGCGGAGATGAGCCAACAATGATTTGATATTTGCATTTTTGCACCCAAGAAAAACAACAACAGAACGCTGCCGTTTCTGCGCTAAATTATGCCAGCTTTGAATGTCTCTCGTTTGTCTATTATGTCACGAACTATCCGTGATTATATATATATATATATTAATAAAAATATATAATTGATTTAAAATCAATTAATATAATTGATTTTTTATTATAAAAAAATTATTTGGAAGATTTTGTTTCATATAATTATTGTTACAGAATTTTTTCGGAATTTTTTTATGATATAAAATCAACCCCATAAACCTCATATATTAATGTAAAGCTTAAAAAACATTAATAAGTAACAGTTTGAAAACAGAAGTGCAATCTTAACATAAAGAATCATAACATAAATGTTAATTGTATTTATAGTATGTCCTAGTTCTCTCCACTTCATTTTTTAATTGTCTATTTCTTATATAGGTTCGGAGAATATATACCATGCAACATATAAACTTAGGTGTCACTATATAAAAAAAAATACAGTTTAGCTACAGAGAAATTTATTTACGGATAAAATCCAACGCAAAAACATAAATTTTTGCGATGGATCAGTAATAAAAATAAAAAGTAAAATATTTTATTTTTTTACGACGAAAAATCAAATCTATCGCTAAATTTAATACATTTAGCGACGAAATTCCGTCGTTGAAAAGGGGAAAAACCCATCATATTTTTTAGCGACGGAAATCCTTCGCTATAAAATTGAAAAGGAATTTGCAATTATAGATTTAGCGACGGATCCGTCGCTAATAACTAAAAAGAATTTTACAATTATATTAATTAATAACGGAATCGGTCGTTAAAATTATTTAGCTACGGATCCGTCACAAATATAATTACTTTTTGCATTACTAAATGTTTGCATGAAACATTTTTGCATTCATACTATTAACGACGGATCCGTCGTTAATAACTAAAAAGAATTTTACAATTACATTAATTAGCGACGGATTCTGTCACTAAATATATTTTACTATAATTTGAAAATTTTGTCTTAAAAAGTTTTTTGCAATCATATATATTAGCGACGGATCTGTCGCTAAATAGTAAAAAGAAATTTATAATTACATTATTTAACGACGGAATCCGTCGTTAATATTCAGGTTTTTAAATTTTCCGTATTTTCTTTTTATGTTTTTTTACATCGTTTACTTCTTTTTCATAATTACTTTCAATTTAATTTTATAAGGACATCATTTATAATACGTGATACATTTAACACCATATCATACACAACGTCTTATATGTTTCAAGTTTTGTTACATCTATAACATCTTATATCATATACAACATATATATTAATACGAGTTTTTTACAATACGTAGTTTCTTCATTAAAATTTTATGCAATACAACACCTTATCATAAGTTAACATTTCAACTATTACGAAAACCAAAAATATTTATAATTTATAAAATTTTAACTCATAAATCATCATCGAAAGCAATGTTTGCTATTTGGTGTTGGTGTTGTCGATTTGGAAAAATGAACATAATACACGCATTAAGGCGATTTAGTATCATTTTATCATTTCCCAATGTCATTAATTTGCTTAGGATATAGGATTTGAAGTTAGGTTATGATCTCTTTCCTTCCCTGCCATCATTAGGTCTCTATAAAATCTCATGGCGAAGCTTAGTTTTCATCGTCCAAGTTTCATACAATCATCAAATATCATTTTATACATATAAAAAATGTTAAATGCATTCGTTTGTGTATTTTTTTTAGATACTTTCTTTTTGATTAATTTATTCATGATAATCATTTATGGGTTAGATAGGATGGATTGATTCAATCCCTAAATCCATCAATCACAGAATATCCAAAAGAAGAATATCAGAGAAAAAGCAATTATCATTCTTTTTGTACATATATAGTCATGCAATCAACATATGCCCTTGTCCATGGTTGCACGCACGCGAACATTGCATCACGCTTTTAAATTCTTTCGGCAAAAAAAAGTGAAGAAAAAAAGGGATCGTATGAGATATGCATGATTTTCGAAGGTTGATTGTATTCCATTTTTGGTTCTCATTGCATTAATGAAAGAAATTGATCTACAACTGATCCTTACCTAATAAATCACGGGCAAAGACTAAGTGTCCCAAAAAGAAAGTAAAAAGAAAAAAAAAAACTTGTTCATATTTTTTTGTTAGTTGGGAACTTGGCGTGGTAGTTTTGTATTTTGGTGATAAAATTGTGGGACAAGTCATGATCTCTTCATCATCCAAAAATACAACTCATTTTTCATGATTTTTAGGCATGGCTCCTTTGTCATCATCCTTATATAAATGGAGATATGTTCAATAGACGTTTAGATCATTGCGATAAATAACGATAAAGGAAATCTATGGCTAAGAACATACAGATACCTTTTGCCTTCTATAAATAGAAGTACTCCATATAAAGCAATGCACTTGCACCAGATGGCTAACTAACTAGGCTAGATGGGTTTTAATATAAGTATATAACAACTAATCGTATTCTGTAAATAACTAAAACTCAGAATTAATGTATGAGTTCTGATCATGAAGAAGAATGCTTCTGTACTGATTGATTGTACATGTGTGAATATGTATAAGTTAACATGATGCGCGAACTAATATTAATGTTAATAAACTTATATTTGATCAAGAAATCAAATTTAAATACATCAATCCAAAGTCCATCCTTGAGAGTTGAGATACATGCAGTATAAAACTGGAACTGCATAGATGTTTGATTCCTACAAAGACAAGTTTCCCTCTCGTGAATGATTTCATCTTTTCGATGATTTTAGTCGTGCAACTGTTTTCTTTGGATGATCTTCACAAGGAGTAAAGAGAAGCGGCGAGTACACGACAAAATTTCGACGACTTAATCGAGATGGAGTTAGCTAGATCGAGTTGCCACATCCCATGATGTAGTTAGCCGTCGATTTCTAATTCACGAACCTCAAGATTAATTTGTTGCCTTATTCAACATTACCTCATGGGAGCAATGACCAATTAAGGCAAGTAGTGAACTTAATTTGTAAATATATACATTTTGAGACCCTGACAAGTTAATCGAGCATAATATGGTTCAAATATTAGTAAATATTCAGTGTCTTGAGCTTGCACGCTTCTGAACATAGTAGTCAGTCTATTCTATTATATATTGATGGTGATTAATTACTGATTTATAAATGATGGATGTAATAAATGTCTTAACAGGCTAAAAATATTGCTTAAGCGCGCGTCATACATAACAATTTACATCTTGACACGAACTTGTCTCATATGATAACAAAAAATGTGTCTATGCTTTCATTGCATGCAACTTCTTCTAGTTCTCGTGATAACAAGCTAGAAGACAAAGAAGGAGTAATCTGAGTCATGATATGCTTTTTGATGGATTGAAGTCACCATCTTCAACTTTACAATGCAAATAGGACCCTCAACGAAAGCCCATGATGCATCAACTTCAAGTCTTCAACAATCTATATTGATTGCGTACCCTGTTTTATACCTCAACTTTTTGCAGAGTTGCAGATTTTTCAACTGATTTTTTGGGAGATCGATTTTGGCGTGCTATGTATGCTTTTTGGAGGTTTTTCTTTACGCTTTGTGATGATGCATATGAATGTATCTCATCGCCCGCTCATGAACTTTTCATTGTTTGTAGCATGATATATTCCGTGGTTTTATCCACTGGTTCCCGTTTAATGATCGGATGTGTACCGTGTATCTTATTTTCTCGAAACATTAGTCTTGTATACTCCAAGCTTGCTACATTGTGCAATGTCGGTTATTCCTACTTTGGTTGTGAAGAAGAACTACGTATATGCACAATATGAGCTCGATTAATCATGATATATTTTGAAACAGGATTACATCGAAATAGATTGAATATTGAGACCATTTGTAACAGTTTCTTTATCCCTATCCCTATTATACAATATTACAGTGTCATTCTTTTTATATAGAGATCTAGTTTTTCACCCAATCACCCAACAGATTCCGTATATTGCTTTCTTATATTTTTTTCCAAATTATTCATATATAAATTTTTCATATCCATGTTTATTATTAATTTTTTTATATACCATTTGTGATATATAAGCCTTCAAATGATTTTTTTCATTATTAAAATTAAATAAATTTTTATTCAAAGCAATTTTTTAAAATTTTTAATTGATATTAATATTTTATAAGTTTGCAAATTTATTTTAAATTATAATTATTCATTTTTATAGTTATAACTAATTTAAAATAATGATAAATATGGTATAAGGAATGTGTTTTTCATTCCCTTGAGATAAGGATTTTTAATAGGGATAGAGAATAGAATGAGGATAGAGATAAGAATAAAAAAAAAACTACTACATGAATTATTTTTCATAAAAATTCCTATATCTAGGGATAAAAAATGACTTGACGAATCCACTAATAATACTGTGAACCACCTATGTCCTTGCATGAATTTATTCAGCGTCGGTCCATTTTTTCTAAACAAACTAAATGTGCTGGGGAAATCAGACATGTATCAAGGTCCATAACATGACGGCAAGCCCTGATGCTTTTGAACTAGGCTTTGGGGCCCAAATTAGATAAGAAAACAGATAAGAAAAGGGCTAAAAGTGTTGCAATTAACCAGAGTCTCCAATGATCTCAATGGGCCGCGAGTCCCATCAGAAACATAGATATGGTATCCCAATACCCAACGGCTATATTTACAGTACCCTAGCGTTAATAAGTCGAAATAAGGGTTTAACGTTACATGTACTTCGTTTCTAGCTTCTTCCCATAATCCTATGTATGTATTCACAAATTAGGAAATAAGTTATCCGACTGGGACCGACATAAGTTTCAGTCTAATCTAAGGCTATTAGCTAAATGTGTCAAACATAGAAACTCAACATCTAATACTCCCTCCATATCTCATTTGAATGGAAAAAAAGGAGTATGAATTGAATCAATCCCACCATTATTTCACGTCAGATATGTGGAGCTGTAATGTGATGGGTTATCAAGATATATCTTGTTGGTATGGATAGTCGCATCAAAGCCTTTAAATCAAATTTTTGGGATATTATATACATCTCCATTTAAAGAACGTAACGCTCTCGTTACGACTTCAAGCATCACTCACAACCTTAGAACCTTCCTCGCTAGACGACTGATTTGAATCCCTTGTCCATTGGCATAGTACGACGTTTGCAAGGCTGTTTTGATATCATAGTTATTTACCCTGGGACCAAGTTGGGTATTGGGCCGTCAAAATTGTAACAGGCATTCTTGAAGCTATTCATGGAATAAATTAATGAAATAAATTGCATCCAGTAAAGAAAGAACAAAATTGCTTGATAAATGAATTCAAATTTTGTTGTTATTAGATTCTTTTTTTATTTTTTCTAGATTGAGAAAATCGTTTGATCTTAACGTACAAAACATTCCAACGGCATAATTAAAATATCTACGATTTATGTTGTTTGAAAAGATTTTGTCTTAATACCAAGTAAATAGGAGTAAAATAATTTTGATAAGTTTGTTTAATCATATAACAAAAGAGTACATAAATGAGATTTCAATTTTAAATTTGCATAGATATTTTTTCTTTTTTAATTCTGTAACATCCCCGTCAATACTCGTTATTGGGACGTAATTAAGATCTACTTTTCAGGCTTAGAACTGGTCAGATCAATATTAGTTCTTTCAATGTGCTTTGATCTTACTCCAACATAGTTTGAAATTTTTTTCAGGAGGTCACTTATCATAATATTACTCCACATTATGCTTATTTAAATACAGAGTTCTAATATGAGGGATTCTAATAAAAAGATGTATTTTATTGATATATATAATTGCATCAAACCTTTTCAGACAAATTTTTTTTATGGTTTGAAACACGGACATCGCATTTAAATGAAATATGACGCTTGTTATTGGACTTGTTAAGTTAACACGATGTCAAAAATTTTTATTGCTTCGGGAAATAACATTAGTATGGTTTGAAGGGAGTTTCATGTCCCAATCTGAATGAATCCACCGGGCATCCACCTTCCCCACATGGAAGTTCAGTTCAGAAACAAACACACCTCATCCCACGAGCACGATGGGTCCCATCGCCACAACCAACCCAAAAAAACCCAACTCTCATCTTCATAACTCAAAATACAAACGCAGCGAGCAAGCAAGCACAACTATACAGGCACAATGCCTTCTCTCCATCTCCTCTTCTTGCTCCTCTTCTTCACATTCCTCCCCTTCACCACTCCCCTCTGCTCCAACTCCCCTCACCTCTTCCTCCTCGGCGACTCGAACTCCGACACCGGCAACCTCGCCGCCGGCCTCGGCTTCCCAATCAACCCCCCCAACGGCCGCGCATTCTTCAATTCCTCCACGGGTCGACTCTCCGACGGCCGCCTCGTCGTAGACTTCTTGTGTTCGAGTCTCAACACTGGGTTCCTGGAGCCGTATATGGAGAGTTTGGGATCGGATTTTCGGAACGGGGCGAGTTTCGGGGTGGTCGGTGCGGGGACGTTGCCCGTTGGGGTGCCGTTTGTTTTGGGGGTTCAGGTGATGCAGTTCGGGCACTTTAGAAGGAGGTCCTTCGAGCTGGTGGCTAACGGTGTGTGTTGTGATTGAAGTGGTTTTATTTTAATACAAAGTCAATCGAGTTGGCTTAATGATAGATAACAGTGCTGACCTTTAGTCACGGGTATTTGTGACCTATAGGTAATAGGTTGGCTTGAATCTTGATGCATTTGTGGCATATAGGTTGGCCTTGCTGTATTTTGTGACATCGAGGTCACAAGTTCAAGTTTCTGTTTCCTCCCATTTATTTAAGGGTGTTTGTTTGACACTTTCTGTTTCCTCCCATTTATTTAAGGGTGTTTGTTTGACACTTGTTTTTATGAGGGGCAAGGGGTTATTTGTTGTGCACGTTTCAATCCCATATATTTTAGGGGTTGTTTGGTATTGGTGTTCAAAATTCTGAAAATCAGAATCAATAACAAAAATAGAAAATTAATCACGAAAATCGAAATCACTTTATAAAATAAAATGATGTTTTGTAAGAAGGATCTTGAACATTGTATTTGGATGAAATAAAAAACTGAAAATCATTTTTCAAGTTTTTTGCTTTTTGCTTCTATTTCATCCGTTTCAGAAAAAAAAGAAATCGGAAACAAATTTTTCTATTTTTTCAGCCAGTAAAACAAAAACAGAAAATCAAAAATAAAAATGATACCAAACAGATCCTTGGCTATCTCAGCATTGTATTAGAGCTATTGGCCCAAGGGCCTAACACTCCCCGCCCCCAAATTACATGATCTCATTTCAAGCCCAGAGAGAGAGAAAGAGGATGGTATGAATATAGAACATACATTGACATCATACATTGGCATTTGAGATTTAATGGTTCGACACTCCTTGGAGTAAAATTACATTCATCTCATATTCTCAGATCGGTTGATTATCTGAGTTGTCGTCCTTGCAAGCGAGTTGACAAGCGTGTTTCTTTATGTCAACTTAGTTGATCAACTTTGCAAATGTGAGAGGGAAGGGAATATGTGATATAGAGTAAAGGGTGATGTATTTCTAGTGGAAAAGAGTGATGTTGCAAATTATATGGTTGGGACCGATATCATAAAATGTAGGATGGTCCTTTCTCAATCATAAAGCATGACTTAATAGTCATGCCAGGATGGAATGGAGCACATACATTGTAATTTCATGGAATGATTTTTCAATTATACTTTTGGGTCTGTTCATAGTAATGATAAAGTCATAAAGATATGGTATATTGGTATAGGATGTACGAAAATTCATATCTCTTCAACGTGTTCATCTTACAATTTCAATGTTCAATTCAAAGTTCTGGTTGTTGGCAAAAGATTAGTAGCCATCAAAATCCATTATATTCACAAGACCTATTCCTGTATTATGTAAAGTTATGTTGTCTGGAACTAATGAAATGAAGTTTTAGAATGTCATAAACCTATGTTGTAATGCTGGCAGGATCATCAAGTGCTATCACTGAAGAAGGATTCCGACGGGCACTTTATATGATCGATATCGGGCAGAATGACCTGTCGGATGCATTCGCCAAGAACATGACTTATGCTCAAGTTGTCAACAGGATCCCTTCAGTAATCACAGAAATTCAGAACGCGATTAAGGTGAGAAGCCTCATTCTGATATTCTACAAGAAAGAGACTCCATACCAGGGGATAGTCGAGATTATGAGATCAATGAATATTATTGAAGTGTTTACCCAAACTGCTTTTGTTATGCAGACTCTGTATGCTCAAGGTGGTAGGAACTTTTGGGTTCACAACACGGGGCCATTGGGATGCCTTCCACAAAAGCTTTGGTTAGTACAAACCAAGGCACAGAAGAAAGCCGAAAGTCTTGATTCTGATGGCTGTGTTGCTAGCTATAACTCCGCTGCTAAGCTATTCAACGAGGCCCTTTTGCATCTGTGTCAACAGATGGGATCAGATTTGAAGGATGCTGCGATAGTCTACGTTGATGTATATGCGATAAAGCACGCTATCATCGCCAATGCGTCCAAATATGGTAACCAATTATTGGAAGCTTAGCTTTTCCCCCTATCCTGGAAACTGCACGGTTGTCTTCATCTAATGAGTCTATTCCAAGTAATATAATATTCTGCCAGTGATATTGTGAAAGTGTTGTGGATGCAGGTTTCTCTAATCCATTGATTGCATGCTGTGGATTCGGAGGGCCTCCATACAACTATAACGTACGGGTAACTTGTGGTAACCCAGGTGCCGAGGCCTGCACTGATGGTTCTCAGTTTGTCAGCTGGGATGGTGTGCATTACACCGAGGCTGCAAACTCTGTCATCGCAGAAAAGATACTTTCCGGTGATTTCTCGACCCCTCGAACAAGCTTTGATTTTTTCTGCAAGTAGCTGAGTGCACCATCTGCGGACAATGTTCCTGAAATTAAGCCCAATTTCATATACAAAATTGGCGGTACTTTCGCTTCCTTCCTTTTCCCTGTAAGCAAAGCGCTGCAGTTTTGTTAAGTTGTCTATAGGAAGCTGGGTCGATTTTTAGTTCTTCTGGCATTTTCTTTATATCATGTTGTGTTCCTTCAAGCTTGTTGTAAAGTTGATCATTCTAATCTTTAACAAATTCCTAATAAATTTCTCACATGCAACAAATTATTTTTTTCCTGTGTAGATCAATGCTGCATTCCTCTACATTCCGTCCGTAATCTGGAGCTTTATTTATATTGAGTTAACTAACTTAATTGGTTCTTCACAACAGAGAATAAAGTTGGAGTAACATTTTTTGGGCCGGGGAAGAGTGTGAGGCACCCTGATCACTCAATGTTTCCAAGTACGTTAAGCAGTCGATGAATCTATTCGAAAATCTAGTTTCCCTCTTGATTGTAGGCTTGTAGCTGATGATCTGCAGTATTCTGTTCTGTTATCATGATGAAGAACTTGTGGTCGCCTTTGAGCATATGAAGCTCCTTGGCTAACTTGTCACGTCCACCAGATTAAAATGGTGGGTGCCGTATGGGTATCAAGGCATATGGCCAACATAATTTGTGGAAAAACATTGGGCTGGCTCCTTCAGCCGACCCTCCAAAAAAGAAAAAAAGAAATAATGAAGCTCCTTAATGCAGGCCTATTTCTGTAGTAAAATGCTCCTGTCTTTTCTGAGACTGTCATTTCGCTCAAGTTAGTTAGTAGCAGAGGTTACATACCGGGAGGCGGGAGGCTATGCTAAGAGATGCTGTTAGATCAGAGTATTGATAATTCTTGCCTGTATCACAGAGCTTGTGGTCGAGTTCATTCATAAATCCTTTAAATCTTTAGAATGATCGTTTTTGCTTGCAATAGTTATGGCGATTGGTAAATAGTCTTGTGTATGTAACTTGATCATGTAGAAAGCAAGAACAAGATGCAATTTATGTGTCTTTTTAGAAGGCTTGACGATAAGCTGCAGCTGGCATGATTTATGGCAGAGGCAGCCTGCAGTACGGAGTATATGACTAAAAATGAAGAATCCAGTATCCGAGGAAGGCAACACACAAACATCTCCATCCGAGGTATCTTTTTCCCAGTTGGGCTTCGGATAGTGCTGGCACTCTTGAGTGAGAGTTCCTGCTGCTCGTAAGCTTTACCTGGCATGGATCTATGAAGCCACATTCATTTTTGTGCTGGTCATTTGGAGGTTGTTTGTTGACGACAATTGGTCCCTCCTAAGGGGCTTGTTTGTAGTGTAGGTATTTCAGGTCTCAGCCTTAGTTGCAGAATGATTCTGAATGCTGCCAGATTCCACTCAATTGGCAAGGTTAACGACGCAGACACGCATTGTCAACCACCACTTATGTTAACCACCTTTACTACTTCTATGGTATGTCTTGAACATCCGTTGGTTTAGATTTGTTTCCCTTTTGGTTCTTAACTGTGTTACTATGTATCAGGTGAAACCAATGAACTATTATGTATATGGTGAAAGCATGGAGATGAGAGCTGCGACTCGGCTTCCTATGCGGTATCATATCCGTAATACCCTTGAGACTTATCGGCACATATGCTGCAAAATGAACCTCGTGCTTCATGTATTTTCTAGCATAGACACTGTCTCACTGTCACGTTGTGTTGCACCAACTCTGCTGCAGAAGCGTAGCAACATCTTCATCGCACAACTTGACCAGAGGTAAAATACACACTTAGCCATACATGGTTATGTGGGTTTTTTGTTTTTTTGTTTTTTCTTGTTTTTTTCAGTTAGCTTTTCTCATAAATCAGCTTGATCTGAACTCTTAGCTTTTCTCGTTCTGGCCCCTGGGTAGCATCCTCTTGCAATATCCCTTGGAATTGAGTTGGCTATATTGATAAAGCCTGAAATTCTTCGTCCTAGTTCACCGGTCTTCAAATGTCAGCGATGTAACTTTCCTACGTACCATAGTGATGTAGCAGAGACAAAAAGGGAAGTAGGGGCGGGCTTGTTTCATTACTAATGTGAAATCCTCATAACAACTAAATTAATGCCCTGTTAGAAACCTCGTCCAGATCTTTCATTGAAGCTTGAAAGCCAGTCATTGACCTGAGATTGCATCTAAGCAGATCTTAGCACGAGCCTAAGTTTATAATGCATATTACCTTCTGCTACTCCTTGTTTACATTTTCGGCCTACTTCCTTGAAATATAGTCATATATCAAGCACTGTAACAAAGTCTATGAATAATTCGCGTATTTTATGAAAATTGCGTATTTTTTATTGGCCAAACTGAAACCGTATTTTTTGTAAAATTCCCGTATAATTTGGATATTTCATATATTTCACGTATAATTCGGATTTTTTCCTGGTTTTTTCATAAAATACGAAAAAAAATCCGAATTTTTTAAATGTAACAAAACTATCTTGGAACCTTCGTGTCAAAATTAGGGCTTCTCAAGAACATGGATCCCTCTTTTTTTTCGTTTGAAACTTGTATTTATCCCGTATTTCGATTTTTTTTCCGTATTAATCACCGTATCGTTCTCATGTAGAATTTATCTTTATGTTTTTTTCTCGGATTTTTTCCATTCTTTTCGATTTTTTTCCCCTAATTTATATGTGCCAAATTAAACCCGTATGCGAATTTTTTACTATGATATCAAGACCTTGTATGATGATTGGTGCACATAGGCAGCAGGGTTGGGAACCTCAAACCTAGGATATCCAGTCCGTGGTATGAGGTCTAGTACCTTAAATCACTTGGGAAACTCATATGGGAAAAGTTGAACTCATATAAGGTCGATAGGGTCTTGAAATGAGGGTGGGACTTTTAAGGAAATGGACACAAATCAAGGGAGAAAAATAATGAGCCGAAAAGATAGAAGATACAAACTTAGATGGTTTTCGCAAAGAACTTTTGCACGTCACATGGTGTCACTGTGGTTGTTGAGTCCTGCGTTGCATATCTATAACTAGCGGCTCTTGAACTTGATTCAAGCAACTAGGTTGGTACAATGCAAAGAGCACAAAGCTGTCCTGTTAGCGTAATGGACAGCTTTCGGATAACAGGATTACCTATTTGCCTCCCTTGAGATTCCTTTCAGCGGTTACTTCCAGCAATAACCTTCTTGTTCTGAAGTCCCTTATCATTCTTATCCTATAACTCTGTTCTCTACTTTGTGATCTTCCAACTCTTTCATTGTTTCGAACTTTGGTCTCAAAATGGTTGAACATTAAGCCTTTTATATAACTGAGAGCCTATAGTTGTTGTCCTTTGGATGTTTCTTGGGTGAATGCGAATCTGACTACATAACTTGTAAGTTGATGTTTCAGGTTATCCTATCGTTTCCCTGCAAGATATGTCTAGGCGTGTTTCAGTCCTACAAAATTGCAGTTGAACCCTCGAAAATAAGGGAATGGATGAGCAAGAGCAATGACAGCGTACTGCAGTGAGTGGCTATTATCATAAACAGGTACAAACTGCATTACCAGCTTGATCTCATCTCAATCCCTATTCTGAGGATACATACTTCATCAACTGTCTATCCTTCTATTACAAAGACAAGTTGAGATCGATGTCAATACCGTGCTTTCCACTCTTTTCTTCCTGGTTCCTCAACGTGGAAGCGCTAGCCTCTTTGAAAGGGTCCTTTGCACAAAGGGCCTCCCTCACGAAATCTTCAACCTTAAAAGAGGGTTGCAAAATTGGAGCAGTCGGTGCCATCTTCTCGTCCTCATTCTTCTTTCTCTCCCTCACTTGTTACCCTTCTGTGCAACAAGAAGCACTTGCTCAGTCCATCAACTCACCCTTCAGGTTTTGTAGGAAGTAGAATCCTACGCTAAGTGAATCCTCATGGCTAAAATCTTCCCAAATAGATTGACCAGCTTATCCCACCAAAGCAACGGCTACCCATATAAGATCTAAAATGACAGCATAGATAAATGACGATAGCTGAATACATTAATGATTGAATTTCTCGGGCACAAAAG
>JAOVYX010018441.1:0-20174 GCA_035668315.1 Drosera spatulata
CTAGTCTCCACAACAAGCATATTAGGACTTTCATGAGTCTTGGGAGCCAGATTAGACGAAGATGGGTCAGCTGAGGGAGTAGGGTAAAGCACTGTCTTTTACCTATTCTAAGCAAGCCGGCATGCTTGTTGATCCAACCTCGGCGTCATTGTGGGAAGGACATGAGAAACTACAAAAGAAAGAAAATCATGAAGTCAAAACACTCAGAATTTAGAAACCAGAAGAAATCAAAACCAAATATACCAGACAGGTGATCTCAGAGACTTTGAGTATTAACCAGTTCAAAGAACTTGGCTGGATTGTTCTCTTTGAGGTAATCTTTCAAAACTTTGAAATTTTTCTCCCCTGCGGATCCAAAGTCGGTTTCTTCACTAGTGGCAATTTAACCTCGGTCGTTCACCGATTTGGGATTTTCCAAGGAAGAGACAAGGTCACCAAACTAAGGGAGGTCTTGAGTATCAGGGATCTTGTCTATTAACTTAAGATCAGATCAGGCAGAAAAATAATACCAACCCTCATCATTGAGGTAGTTAATCAGGAGTCACCTCCGATCTGAGTACGTTGGCCTTTTTAACATACATAAAAAAAACCTATTACTAAGAGAATGGAGTCTGGAATAAACACTATGGGGGTCATGTTCAATTTCCTAAAAATGGAAGCAAAAAAGACATGGATCGGGTTGTTAAACCCGGCCTTGAATAAGTTCATGTAGCAAGGAAGCTGGTAAGAACAAAAGTTATAACAGACAAAATGATCGCGAGGAAGTTTTAAGTCACAACCTTGCTAAAGGCCAATTGTTGATTTTATATCCTCGAGGTCTTCTTCTTTTACCTCGAAAAAACATGTCATCACATTGGAAGGGATAGGTCGGATGACATTCAAAGGTTTGACGTTAGAAAAGAAAGGAGAATCGCTTAAGTCGTCTCCCGAGTTCCTAGATGAACTCGGTTGAGGACGAAGATCCATTGAAGGACCCTCTGGAGCATGGTGACGAAAAGCAGGGATTTTTTCAAAAGACATTATCAGAGAGGCAGAGAGGCTGAAAACAAAACTCAAAAAAGAACCTAAATGAGGTTTACGCGCTAGGATTCGAAAGTCAAAGTTGAATTTATCGCCGACTACAAAGGAATCACCCACTAAAGAGACAGCAGGAGAAAGTAAAAGGAGAGAGTGAAATGTGAAAAACCAATGTGTATATATAGGAGAAGTAAAAGAAGGTGGAAAAGGGGTAAAAACCCTAAGTCAGTCCCATTGGAATAAGTGTGCGCCTCTGTGTAACCTTTGAACGTGTCGTTTGTTCAGCTGGAGAGATTTCTATCAGCACAGTCAATACTTGTAGTTTTTTAGAATTCAGAACTAGGTGCAAACCTGCTGTACTTCAACTATTTATAGACAATGCTCTTTTCACTAGCCGTTATTTTTTTTGTCCTTTTAAATAATCTCAGTCATCAATTTCTATCATGAAGAGTCCAACACCAACTTCCAAAGCTCCTGAGAGCAACCTGAGAATAAAATAGCCTGTAAAAACTATCATAGTGTCGCATTCACTTTTGTCCTATACTGAGCTCTGTTGCTTAAGCTTTCCTTTACATTCCTTTACAGAACACTTAGCTTTGTTCACTATATCTGCTGATCTGTGGGGTCTTCACTTCACCTTGCTGTCTTGTCTAACTCTCAGGAGTGGGACTCACCATGACTGCACTCTGTTGATGTTGACCATCTGCACTCTACTGCCTTGCTATCCTTCACCCTTCTGTCCTTGAGTCACGACCTTGCTTCTTGATGATTCTTTCGAAATTGTTTTTTTTTTTATCATTAATTTCTTGATTCAACAATCTCGTCCTAAATTGGTAATAACAAAACATCTTTCTTTCCTCCACAGAGTTTTGATGAGATTTAGATTAAAAAAAGTTTTATTGTTGTTTCTATATGACTATTTTAGCATTTCATTCAGCTTTCCCATCTGTTATAGTCATATCCTCCATATGCTCCCTTCTTATGATTGGTATGAGGTGATCTCAATCTATCTCCTCTTTTTAGCTCAAACCTAGAGGTGTCTGAACTACAGCTTCTACTGCTTTTCTTATCTTCCCTTCTATACTAATGATCACCCTTTCGATATTCTTCCTTGTAGCTCTGTTGCCTCAGTTCTAATTCCCTTTTGTGCCGTTGTTCGGTGGATTCTTTGTAGAACTGAGCATGAAATCCTTCCTTTTAGATCTTTTCTTTTTTCTCTCTTTCTACCCTCAACTTGGTCCTCTCTTCTGATGTTAATTTTGCCTCCTCTAGAGCTCTGATCTCTTCTGGTGTGTAGCTTTTGGCTTCTTCATATATTTTTCAAAGCTCTTGTGCATGATGTGTGAGAAGTTTCCAGGATACATCTAGTTCCAAATCCTTCTCCCCATTTTTGTGATCACCAATTGAGGGGAGAGACTCTATTGTGTCACGTAGAGTGTCAAGGGCAGTTTGAAGGGTTTTTAGCTTTCCTGAGGTTTCTTTCTTCTGTTCTTTAACTATGGCAAGAATGGTGTCTAGCCTCTGATTCAGATACATGCGATCATCCTCTTGTCTGTTAATAAGAGTTTTCAATCCGTCTTTATTGATATCTAAGTCCTTAGTCTACTTTTGATGGATTGTGTCTATTGTGATCTCCATAGTCTTTTGAGCAGCCTCAAGTTTCTGAGTAGCTCTATCTGAAAGTAGACTGGCCGGAGCAAGCTGGGTGATCTTGTTGTGAGTTTGTTTGTGCTTCTTCTCGATCTCTCTGAGGGTGTATGCTGTACTTCTCATGATTTCTTGGGTCTCGTTAGCAAAATCGTAGTGAAGTTTGGCAGTGAGAAGGTTAAGATGAGCATCAAATTGGCTTCTGTAGATAGCTATTTGTGCAGTCATGGTATATATCCCCGACAATATTTCCTCAGATGATAGTGATTCTGGTGCAAGAATATTAAGAGGACTGTCCTGCAGGAATTCTGAAGAAACTAGTTCTACTAGCCTGTGGGGTTGAGGTTCACAACCTGTGGCTACATAATCTAGAGCATAGGATGAGAGGCTTGGTGTTGTAGTTTCTTTTGAAACCTGACAGGAGTAGATTCACTTGTTTCTATGATATTCAAAGGTGAATCTCTTACTGTTGTAAGTATTTCCTTTGCTGAAGAGACAACAATCTGATTATCGGCTTCATTGAAGGAGTCCATAAGCTTTCTGGCAGTCTTGACAGTCTGTTCTGAAGAGGAATTCTTCATTGCCTTCTCTAGTTCTTCTGCAAATTGTCAAGTGCTTGCAGTAACAGGCATATCACTCACAATGGGAGAGAGGTTTTGAAAAATGGATTTCTCCCACACGAGTGTTTGCATCAAGGTTGTCTTTGGAGTTTGAGACACTGCTATTGTAGGTAGAACAAGTAATTGAGCTAAAGTAAGGAGTTCTACTACTATGATGCGTGATTCTACTGTTTGTGTCTGATCAACTTACTGCTCAGTGAGACCTTGCTGAGTCACTTGCTCTGCTAGTTCCTCCTTAATTATTATGATAGGGCTTTCTATGGTGATTTCTTGAGTCACCTAAGTTGATTCTCTGCATCTGTAGGCTTCATGGAGCATCTCTTGTTTGATTTGAAGAGACGTGGCTGTTATTGGATAGTCGTCAGTGCTGAGCTCCCCTGGAGTCCGTGACTCTTCTGTTCCATGGTTGCTTCTAACACATCAATTGACTACTATGTTGGTGGCGCTTCAATTGTGAGTGTTATTGTGGTAACTTCTTTGATGGCTTGTAGTTGTGTGTCTACATCATCCAGCATTGCCTCATCTATAATTCTATCTAGATCATCGTCTTCATTGTCTGGGTTATATCCTGGATGATTATCATCGTCATCCTTGGGAGTCTCTTCTACTGCTGATATTTTGCCTACTATGAGCTTCCATATGTTGTACAGAGCCTTGTGATTGAATTTTTCAATAACTTCTTGTATCTTGACTAGCAGCACTTCGTCTGTTTTGAACTTTTCTGAAGTGATGGCTCTAGTGTCCAATTTCTCAACGCTTTGCTCTGTTACTTGATCTTGAACCCTGCATCTGAGAAGAACTGCGATGTGAGGACTTCTTTGTGCTCTGCGTTGTTGTCTTGTGCTTTCAATCAGGACTCTGACTGTTGCTTCCTTTTCTTCCTCATTTACCATCTCTTATTGATATTCTGCTAATCTCTAAGATCCTTCTGATGGGACAACTATTCTAATTGTGTATAGGAACTTCCATTTAGACAGTTTAGCTCTCTTGGCCTTTTGCTTTGATCTCCTATCATCTGGATGGATTGATGTCATTGGACCCACCTTCCTTGATGTCTTAGAGATAGTATATTGAACAGTGGTCTTATCACTTGTTGGTATGTGGATGATGGCCAGCTCCGCTATTGAAGGTGTTGGCTCTGCTGTGGGTATCAATTCTTCCTATTCTGCCGTGTTTACTAGGATTTGGAGCCTTGCTGTCTTTGCTACCCTTTCCTCCTCGTCTCTGAGAACTAAGGCTTTTCTTCTAGGGAGAGGAGTTCAGATTGGTTCATGCTCTACTGTCTGGATGCTCTGTTGTGCATTTTTCTACTGCATTGCTCTGTATTCCTTCATAGCTAATTTCAGTGTATTTAGAAGATGTGGCTAACACTTTTTGGTTTTTACTACTTCTATTGTTTGTTTTTACTACTTCAGAGCTAATTTCAGTGTATTGCTCTGTCATCCTATGCATATTGTTGACCAGGATTTGCAGCAGATGAGGTACCCCTGCCGGTTCATTCTTCATGTTATCAGCATCCTTTTTACTGATGTTAGTCAGTTCCTTAATGACTTTTTTTTCTGATCAAGATATTGTGCTTGAGTTGCTGTAGCATGTTTCTTTTCGTTTTAACCACAACGGGATCATCATACTCACTTACTGGAACACCATTCAGAGCAGCTAGCTCAGTTTTCTTGGTAAGTAATTCAGCTATTGATCTCCTAATTTGTTCTTCTCGGACTCATCTTGACACCAGTGTGGCATTCATTTTCTTTAGAGGATCTATCAGCAAATCTTCATATAGAACTGGCTTTGCATCTTGCATCAGACCAGCTTCTGCCACTTCTGTTCTTCCGTTCGAAATATGGTGATAAGCTGCTAGTGTAGATACCAAATTTCCATATCGTTCAAATAACTGATCGAACTCCTTGTTGGAATCTTCATCCATTGGCTCAGAGGTGTCTTCTCCCTTTCCCAACATCTTTTTGGGGATTCTGTTGGTGAATATGGCTCTCTTAGGCCTATTTTTCAACACAAGTATGCGTCTGAGAGGTATTTCCTCATCATACTTGGAATACAATGCTTCTTTTCTCAATAAAAGAGAAGCATAGTCCTTTTGTTGCTACTCTCAGTTCCTAGGTGGCAGTGGTTGAACTGTTGAATGGATTATGATTTATTGTGATGCGATTTTCTCCATTTGTTGGTTCTCCTGATGATCTTAATTGCAATAATTCTGCTATTTTGTATGATCTTCTGCTGCTAGAGCTGTAAATGAATTAAACCGAGTCGAGTTACTACGAACTCGATCTCGAACAGTTACAATTCATTTCGAGTCGAACATTAGTCGAACTCGAACATAGGGTAAAAAAATCGAGTTCGAGTCAAGTTCGAGTTTATGTTCGTCAAGTACCAAACCTCTCATCGAGTGGTTTGTCAAGTAACGAGTCGAATCAAACCCGAGACCCATCCGAATCAAACAACTATATATCCATAAAATTAGTTATGAAATTTTGATGAATTAAAATCGACCATTAACAAATAACATTAGATATTAGTTACAACCAAAAAATCAATACATTTAAGTGTATCAATGGCAACATGTCATTGCACCTAAAAAGGCAGTAGAAATTATAATAGAAAGCATAGATTATCAAGATTTTCTGTGTTGCTAGCAACATATAATTTGTGTGTTGTTAGGACAAATCCAATGGTGCAGATTTTTTTTAAACTGTTTTTGTTTTTGAAATTCCACAATCATTTAATCTCCACCCTTCATTACTCTCTACCAACACATAATGGTAGTATCATAATCCCTTTGTCCTCTCAAACACTAGTTCTACTTGCTTGCATATAAACACCTAAAACTGTTGATGCATCAAAATAGCTGCACTTTTTATGACTCCCATGTCCCAAACTGTAGACATTACTAACTATAATTCCCTAATTCGAGCTAAACAACTTCATGTCATGATGAAAATAAGAGAAGATAGGAGAGATTGGAGTTGAACGTGATAGTCGCCTACTAGGATTTGGTATGATTCGTCTCTGTACCGAGAAATCGACTTTGATCGTTGTCAATTTTGGTACTTTGTTTCTGCGTCGAGAACACGAAGAGATTGGGTGTGTTTGTTTCTGGTCCAAAAGAACTCTCAGCGATTGAATTGTTTTTGGTACTTTGTCTCTTCCAAATTATGGTCCTTTTCGAAGAGTTTTTTAAAATATAAACTCAATTAGAAATTAAAAAATAGTTCGTTAGGGCTCGTCGACTTATATTTATATAACTAGATCTTTCAAATATTTTCAAATTTTCAAATTTTATAATTGCAATAAATAAATGGGATTGAAAAGCTACAATTTAAAAATTTACTATTATAAATAAACGAAGAGTTCACGAACTTCTCGGTCGAACTCGAACTGTTCATGAACAATTCACGAATAGTTCATGAACTTCTCGAGTCGAACTCTTTGAGTTCTTCAAACCCAAAAAATCAAGTCGAGTCGAGTTTGTTTCCATTTTCCAGTCGAGTCGAGTCAAACTCGAACTGTTTATGAACAGTTCAATTCATCTATAGCTGTAGCTGCTATTGATTCTTATACCGCAGGTGTTGATGGAGGGTAGTTTACTTTCTGATCTTGGTTGAACTAATTTTATGTTTGATTTCTGGTTTCCTTTATTGAGAGTTGCATTGCTGGTGTGGTGATTGTCTAACCTGTGGTTGGCTTTTATGTGGTCATAATTGCCTCACTTTTGATTTCCCTTGAGACTTCTTCTACTGTGGTTTCTGTCATAGAGGGTTAATTTTTCACCATTGGTTGTTCTTCTCCATCTGTTCTCCTTTCCTCTGATGCAACTATGTGGCCTGATTATGCTTCTCTCTGTGGAACTGATTGTCTTTCTACTAAGATGGGGGACGCTTCTGGTGTTGATTCCTTCTTCTTCTGCCTCTTATGTGAGGGTTTTCTCACCCTTTTCTCTACAGGTTCTGATGTCTTCCTTTTTGTTGGAGATTTGGTCTCTTTTGCTGGTGAGGACTTTGTAGTTGTCTCTGCTATGTCCTTGTTTGCTTTCTCCTTCTTTCCAAACGCTGTTGGAGCTTTTCTCATTAACTTGAGTATCAAAGTTCCAATTCTTTTGTTGGAGTTTATGGCCATTCCCTCCTTAGCACTGATTTTTGATCTTTTTCTTCACAAGCAGGCTTATGATTCATCCAAATGCATAGCTTTTCTTTTCCTTAAGTCGCTTGAAGAACATTCCGATTACCAACTTGCTCCAGTTTATTTTTTCTCCAAGGATCAAACCGGTCATCATTCGCAGTTGATCCTGATTCACATAATCCTTAGAGCCTTCCACAACCAGAAGACACTGCTTTAGTACGCGACAAGGAATTCATATTTTTCTTGAAAATACTTCTTGAGAAATTGCCCCTTCTCTGGGATATATGTCATCATCTTCCTCATTCCTTCTTGTATCTTCTCCACTAGTAACTCTTCTGATAGTACTCCATCATCATTGAGTTTGAGGGCTTCAGCGAAGTCCTTGGCAATCCATATTATTTCTTCACCTCGTATGACTGTTGTTATCTTCTCGCCATCTTTGTTGATGTTAACGAGTCCCAGAATTCTCATACCTCTTGGACTAAGATCCTTTTTTCTTCTCCAAGTAGTACCTACAATGTGCATTAATAAGAATTTGGGTGATCTCGTTGATCCCTCTAAGAAACTAGATGCCTCATCAAACAGCAAGACGTTTCCAGTCTTGATTTATGAGGTTTTCACTCCCTTTCCTGCCATTTATTAGACTAAAAATAAAGATGAAAATTAAGGTATAAACTGAAAACTTGAACGAGAGAAGTGAAACCAACTGAGCGACTATAAAAGTTGTCAAGAAATTGAGACTCAGAGATGTTCGCTTACGTATGTTGAAAACTAGGGTTTGTCAGTAGAGTATAAGAGCTTTAGGATTGAGTTGAGAAGAAAAGAAGGGTAATGTGTGAAAAAATTGAGAAAGTACTAATATTTATAGGCAATCAAGACACAGATATGAGTAAAAATCACAACGGCTATAAGTTTCTCAGAATAGAATTTAAATCGTTGGAAAAGAAGCTTTACGCATCATGAGCAGAGTGCTGCCGCGCTTTGCTATGTTGTCTAGCAGAGTGGTTATATGCAACTATGTTGTGCCTCAATATTCCCAATCTATCAATCCTGATTTCCCTCTGAAGTGAATGAACTTCTTTTCATCTAGTGGTTTCGTGAAGATATCTGCCACTTGCTTATCTGTTGAGATGAATTTCAGTGTGACATTCTTCATCTGAATGTGATCCCAGATGAAATGGTACTTGATGTCTATATGCTTCATTCGTGAGTGGAACACAAGATTGTTTGCAATAGCTATTGTTGAAGTGTTGTCACAGTAAATGGGTGTATAGGCAATGTACATTCCATAATCTCGAAGCTGTGATCTCATCAAAGGAATCTGAGCCACACAACTTCCTACTGCCATATATTCTGCCTTAACAGTAGAGGTTGATACAGTTGTTTGTTTCTTACTGAACCAGGAGATCAATTTATCACCCAGAAATTGACATGAGCCACTGGTGCTTTTCCTGTCCACCGTGTATCCAGCAAAGTCAGCATCAGAAAAGTCACAAAGAGTTAGATCTGAATCCCTTGGATACCACTGCCCTAAGTTTGGAGTTCCTTCAAGATATCTAATGATCCTTTTTACAACAGAGTAATGTGACTCCTTTGGATTGCACATATACACACGGAGAACATGATATCTAGTTTGCTTGCTGTAATGTATAGGAGAGATCCTATTATGCCTCTGTATAAGGTGGCACTTATGGACTTTTCTTTTTCATCCTTTTCAACTTGGCAGAAGTGTCATGGGTGTTCTCATAATACTACCATTTTCTAAACCAAATTTCTTAACCATGTTATTTAAGTACTTAGATTGGTTCAGTAAAATTTCTTTTGAACTCTGCTGGACTTGCAGCCCAAGGAAATACTTAAGTTCTCCCATAAGGCTCATCTGAAATTTTGAATTCATAAGTTTAGCAAACTCATCGCAAAGTGCATTATTAGTAGATCGAAAAATGATATCATCCACATATATCTGCATCAGAAGAACATCCTTATTGCTTCTTTTGACAAATAAGATTGTGTCTACTTTGCCTCTCATAAATCAATTTTCAAGAAGATATGTTGATAAGGTCTCATACCATGCTCTTGGTGCCTGCTTCAAACCATACAAGGGCTAGTCCAGTTTGTAAACATAATTTGAAAATTCATGATCTTCAAACCCAATTGGTTGTTCAACGTACACTTCTTCTGGTAACTCACCATTTAAGAAGGCACTCTTAACATCCATTTGATGAATTATAAATCTTTTCTGTGCTGCATAGGTTGTGAACATTCTTATAGCCTCTAATCTGGCCACTGATGCAAATATTTCATCATAATCTATGCCTTCTTCTTGTGAGTAACCTTTAGCAACCAATCTGGCCTTATTCCTTACTATAATACCATTTTCATCTGTCTTATTTCTAAACACCTAGTTTACTCCTACGACAAGATAATCCTTGGGTCTAGGGATAAGTCTACATACCTCATTTCTTTTGAACTCATTCAGTTCCTCTTGCATAGCTTGAATCTAGTATGGACGTCTTAGGGCTTTCTCTGGTTTCTTTGGTTCTATTTCTGATAGGAAACATGCTGACAGACATTTCAGAGCTATTCCTCTTCTTGTTCTTATAGGTTCCTCCATGCTTCCAATGGTATTGTGTGTTGAATGATCATCAGTCCAGTGATGCTTCCTTTTACACACTTCATCCAGGTTCAAGTCACACAGTTCTGTTGCTCAATCTTCTTGTACATCTACTGCTTGATGCTTTGTTGAGTCATGTTGTGCTGTCACCTCTTTCTGATGGTCCTGAATCGTCCCTTTCTGGAGATTTCCTGTCATTTTCTTCATCAATGACATTAGCATTTCTAGGAACAGAATACTTTTCTTCAAAGGTCACATGCATAGTTTCCTTAAGTACATCAAATCTTTTATTTAGCACCCTATAGGTTTTCCTTTCAATAGAGTATCCTAAGAATATTCATTCATCAGTTTCGGATTTAAACTTTGTCAGTTATCTTTTGTCATTATTATGGATAAAACACTTGCATCCAAACACGTAAAAGTATGCTAAGTTTGGTGTCCTACCCTTTCATAGCTCATATGGGGTCCTTTTGTATATCTTATGTATCATGGGTCTATTTTGTACATAGCATGTTGTATTCACTACTTCTGATTTGTACATATATCTTATGTACCCAGTACTGCAGAGCTAGATTTGCATCTGATAGCATGGTTCTAGTTTCTTCTATTAGTATTTTGTTCTTCCTCTCAGCAACCCATTCTGTTGTGGAGTTCTAAGTGCAGAGAACTTGTGTGCAATGCCATGATCATCGCAGTATTGATCCAGATCATATTGATCCAATTCGATCCCATGATCACTTCTAACTGCCACAACTTCTTGACCCTTCTCAATCTGGACTTGTCTGAGATACTTGGTGAGAATTTCATAGGTATCTTTCTTATTATGTAGAAAGAACATCCAGGTGCACCTAGTGTAGTCATCAATAATAACGAACGTATATCTCTTTCTACCGATGCTCTCGGTCGAGATTGGTCCAAATAGGTCCATATGCAAAAGTTTTGAACGTTTAGAGGTCTAGGCAGCTTCTATGCTTTTAAAGTTTGTCTTAGTTTGTTTACCCTGCTGACATGGTCCACATAGCTCAACCTTGGAAAACTTGATCTCAGCCAAGCCTTTGACAAGATTCCTAGAGCATAGATCGTTCATTGTTCCAAAGTGTAGGTGAGCTAGTCTTCTGTGCCATAGCCAGTTGACCTCATTTGGATCATTAGTATAAAAACACGTGATCTCCTTTAAGCTGCAATTGAAAAAATAAACAACATACACATCACCTCTTTTTTTCCTAACAACTCGACTTCATCATTGTCTTTGTCCTTGTCCTTGACCTCACATATGTCCTTGGTGAAGGAAATTCAAAACCCCTTGTCACATAATTGACTTATGGACAAATGATTATGCTTTACCCCCTTGACATGGGAAACATGCATAAAGCTTAAAGAATCGGTGCCTAGAGTTCTATAACCTTTGGTCTTTCCAACTATACTATCTCCAAAGATGACGGGGGAACCTTCCATCTTTTCATATTCTGTCAGCAGGGCTTTATTTCCTGCTATTTGCCTTGAGCATCCATTCTCTAAGTACCAAGTTTGTTCCTGATACTCTTGCAAAAATAAATCATTCTGCACATTGGTCCCCTTTATGGGTCCTTAGGTCAGATTTTCTTTGGAACCCAAACCCAAATAGTTTTCTTGGGTTTATTCCAGCAATCATAGGACATATGACCAAGTTCTCCACTCTTATAGCCTTGTACTCTAATGGTGGTATGATAGGGTGTCCAGTATGGATTCCATGATGTAATACCTGGATAGTTCCTGTAGTATGTTCGTCTCCAATACGCTCTTCTGCTGAGAGTAGAGTATGAACTCTGCTCTCTCATGCCTTTCTCTGCTGTGAGAGATAGGCATTGGCAGGTTAGGGTGTTGCATTGTACTGTCTATTAACAGCTAGTCTGGCTTTAGTAGGGGGAAGTTTGTTCTTCTTAGAGTTCTCTCCTTTTTCTCTTCCGGAGAGTTTTTCACTCTCATCAGGTGAGTTGTACCCAAGTCCAACTCTCCCTCTTTTTGCAATCGTAAAATGAATTCGTTTCAGATCCTAGGTCTTCCCATTCAAAGTGTCTATCTTGGATTGAAGTGAGGCTTTCTCCTTTTTCAAGATCTTCACTTTGTCCTGGAGAGCTTGATTCTCTTCGACTACAATGGTGTTATTGTCTAGAAAGCAAGCAAAGTCTGCAGCAATCTCTTCTAGTTTAGAGATCTTGTCATCACAGTGACTATGCCTTGACTTTGCTGCCTCGTATTCTTCTGAAAGGTTTCTGAACATCCCTTTTAGATAAATATGGTCAATAGACATCTCTGCAATGGCCTTCCTAAGATCATTTATAGATAGTTTACGGTTGTGAAAGTCAACTGCCATATCAATCATCTCCTTTGCCTCCTTTGCATCTTCACTTCTTGCCATTAGACATAGCTATGCCTCCATGGTTGAAGCTATTTTTGTTTCCTCTTCTGAGTTGCTCCATATTTTTACTGCTTGAGCTTTCTGCTGCTTTTTGTAGTCCTTTTTCTCTGGAACTATCCTTTTTTTGTATTCATCTTTTGGAGATTTCCTGCAATCTGTAGCAAAGTGTCCTGGTTTTTAATAGCTGAAACACGTAGAGTCTTGCTCTTTTCCTTTGTCCATTGATTGTTGTTCTCTTTTGAAGCTTCTTTTCTTCTAGTTCCGTAGGAATCTTTTGAATTTTCTAGCCAGCAGAGCTACATCCTCGTCTGAGTGCTCCTCTTTGGATTCTACGGTGCTGGACTCTGCTACAGTCTCCGTCATTCTGGGTTTTGCCACATTTAGTGCAAGAGTCTTTTTCGTTTCAACTACTTCTTCTTTTCTTTGAAGGATCTCCAGCTGATAGGTGTATAGAACTCTGAAAAGAATTAGTAGAGTGGTGGTGCTGAGATTTCTTGACTCCCTGATTGCCGTTGTTTTGGCATCCAATTCAGAGGTGAGACATCTCATGAATTTTAGGTTTAGGGTCTTCTGTTCAGTGGGAAGATCCAGATCATTGAGTTCGTTGATCAATACATTGAAACGTTCATAGGAATCTATGAGATTTTTGCTTTCTCTCATCTGAATCCTTTCATAGTGTTGAATCAGCACATTTTCCCTATTTTCTCTTATTTCTAAGGTTCCTTCCATCCTGAAAACCAGAGCATTCCACACTTCTTGTGCCATTTTGCAGTGTATGATAGTCTCGAACAGCTTTGGCTCAAGTGATTGATAGAGTATATTCATTGCCTTGTTATCGAAGGAGATAAGTTCCTAGTCTTTTTCAGTGTAGTCCATCCCATCCTTCCGTACAAGCTTTTTGTCATCACTTGGATCTGCTGCCATGGGAATGAAAGGTCCCTGGATGATTATAAAGATTCTTCTATCAATAGCATCCATATGCATCCTTATCCTCTTTTTTCAGTGACTAACTTTATCGACAGTGCACAAGGGAGGACTGACATGCGTGCCAAACTAAGACATTCTCACAAGCTAGTTAGTTACTTCTTTGCCAGATATAATCAAACAAAGGCATGATACTTTTCAAAGCTGTTAAGCCTAAAGAGACTGGCTCTGATACCAATTGTTGAACCTAAAATAAGGAAATAAACCTAGATGGGGGGGTTGAATAGATTTATTTTGCTAGAAATCATGTATCAGTAGAGTATAAACAAGAACTCTGCTGATTATTTTGCTCTGCTTTGCTGTCAGCCGAATATTGAGTTTCGGGATATTACAATTACCTTTTTCCCAATTTCAAAGTTCAATTAATCTTAAGTTCAATTGTGTTATGCTATGTCAAGAAAGCAATGAATATACAGGAAAAATAAAGACACCTGATTTACTGTGATTCAGACAGTAGGGTTCAAATAAATCTCTGAAGCATACGTCACTACAAAAAAAAAAACAAGCCTTCTGCGACCCTTTTTAAATTTCTATGGAAAAATTATTTAGTGATCGAATTTAAAAACGGTTGTTGGTTTAGCGACCGAAACGGTCGTTGAGTTTTTATTACACAGACAACATCGTTTCCTTTTCCCCTGCACTTCGCCTCCCCCGATCTTCGTCTTCCCGTAAACTGACGACCCCATCAACCACTCTAGTGAGGCGAGCTCCGACGAGGCGACGAGAGGGGATGAGGCGACCACCAACGAGCTCCGCCGAGGCTAGGACCGACGAGGCAAGCTCCTGCAGGCCACCACTCCGCACTACCACCTTCCTCCACAATGCTCCTTCCCAATTTGCCCTAATTGTATAATGTCACAAACCCTAAATCTCTAATTGTTTTTTTATTTAATTTAACTATTGCTTGATTTAATTATATGTTTGGTTGATGAATTTGAGTTGATTATGACTAATTGGATAAATTTTTGGTTGATGTGGGTTGATTTGATGAGTTTGGTTGGGAAGGCGTAGTGATGGATGAGTTCGTCGATTGAGTTGACTGATGATATTGGATGAGTTGTGAAGGATGTGTTGTGATTTTTGGATGAAAATGATTAATTTGAGTTGAAATAAATTTAAGTAATCGACTTGGATCTTGCATGGAAAACGATAAAAAAAAAAATTAATACTTGCATACGTAGTGAAGGCCGTACATGGTTGTTGGAGGGGGTTTGTTATTATTGATTTTTTATCTGAAAATGATTAAAAATGTTAATTTTTAATGTAGTGAAGGCACGATTATTTTTTCTGAAATAAATAAAAGGTCAATTTTCAATGTATTGAATAGCTAATTGAACATTAAATGCCCAAGTAGTAAAATGTCAATTTGTTGGATCTTGGAATCGAAATAGTGAATGGGTAGTTTATGTAGTGATTTATTCTTTTTATAAAAATGGTAATGCCTCTTGGATATTTTTGATAGTGATGGATTCGGATTTATAATGGATGTATGTTAGATCCTGGATGTATTAACGACTAGTCAACGGGTTTTTTAATGAGAAGTATGCTCGGAACGTCGACAAGTTCATAAACTTTGCTGTTCACCATCAACCGTTTAACTATGCTAGATACTTGAACTGTCCATGTATGAAGTGTTGGAATAAAGACTATCAGTTGCTTGATGTTATGAGGACATATTTGTACACATCTGGTTTTTTGCCTAAATATTGGAGATGGAATGTTCATGGTGAGGTTGAAGTGGGTGAATCATCGAGAATGTCTAGGGTTAATCCCTATGGGAACATGGTGGCGGATGGTTTTGGGGCTGCTAACTTTGAGAGCATGGTAGTGAATAGAAATGATGTCAAGGACAATCCGTCGCCTGTTTCCAGAGAGTTCTTTGACTTGTCAAATTCAGCACGGGAGCCATTGTATCCTAGTTGCAAACTCTCTCAGCTGGAGGCCACATCTAGGTTGTTGAATATCACATGTGAGTACAATAGATGCTATTGCAACTCTGTTGAAGGATATCTGCCTAGAAGATAACGTGATGACGAACACGTTGTACTCGACTAACAGGCAGATGAGGGGCATTCGTCATCCTCTTCAGAAGATAGATGTTTGTCCCTATGACTACATGTTGTTCTGAAAGGGGGATGATGGCTTAGAGTCATGTTCCGTTTGTGGGGCATCTCGATACAAGGAAAGCAGAGAGACAAGAAACAGATTGCCCAGAAAGTAGTGAGATATTTTGCGATAACTTCGAGGCTACAACTGTTGTATGCAACTAAGAACAGTGCCGAGGTGATGTCTTGACACTCCACCAAGTACAGCGTTGAAGATCAAATGTCGCATCCATCAGACAATGAGCCTTGGAAGCATCTGGATAGGAAGTTCCCTTGGTTCTCCACAGAACCGAGAAATATTTTCTTGGGATTATGCACGGATGGATTTGCTCCTTTTGGTAATTCCAAATCCGAGTACTCATGTTGACGTATGATATTGATGCCATGTAATCTTCCTCCTGGCTTGTGCCTGAGGACTGAGTTCATGATACTCTCCATGATCATTCCTGGGCCTAAAAGTCCAAAAGAAAATCTAAATGTATACTGCAGCCTTTGTTTGATAAGTTGACCATTTGTGGAGCTTCCGGAAAAAGACATATGATGTTCATCGAGGACAGACATTTCAGATGAGGGCTGCGTTGTTATGGACCGTCAATGATTTTCCAGCTCATGCAATGTTATCGGGATGGAGCACAGTTGGAAGATTAGCATGTCCTTATCGTATGGAGCAAAGGCATTTACTTTGAAGTATGGGAAAAAGTAGACATGGTTTAACTGTAATCGTAGGTTTTTACCTAATGATCATCCTTTTCGGGTTAACGGGAGTGACTTTTTGAAGAATAGGACCAATTATGATGATCCAATCCCTATTTATGATGGGGATGAGATACATGATCGTGTATTTTTGGCAGATCCCAAGGATTTCTACTAGTCTCACAACCGGAGCAAGCAACGCATTTTTCGGAACCTTCCGTATTGGAGCAAATTGCTAATCAGACATAATCTCGATGTCATACATGTTGAGAAAAACGTGTTTGATGATGTGTTCAACACTGTCGTGGATGTAAAGGGTAAGACGAAAGACACAATTATAATCAGGAAAGACATCAAGCTGTATTGTAACCGTTCGAAGTTGCATTTGAGACCATGAGGAATAGGAGAGGTCTCGAACAAACGGCCATGCCCGAGGCTCCTTATTTTTGAAAAAGGAGGCAAGAAAGGTGTTGTGTGAATGGTTCAAGAAGCCGAGGTTCACAGAGGGATATCCGTCCAATCTAAGACATTGTGTTCATGAGAATGAATGGTGTCTGAAGGGACTAAAGAGCCATGATTGTCATGTCATCATGCAGAGAATGTTCCCTATTGCCTTCAAGGAGCTGTTTCAATCCCATCATATGTGGAGTGTCTCAACGGAATTCAGTTTATTTTTCAGAGATCTTTGTTGTAATACTGTTCGTCATGAAGATATGGAGCGATCGGAGAGGCAAATTCCTGAGATTTTATGCAAGCTGGAAAGATTGTTTCCTCCTGTATTTTTCAACTCTATGGAGCACTTACCTTTGCATCTTTTCCATGAGGCTAAAATTGTGGGACCGGTTCACTAAAAATGGATGTGCCCTTTTGCAAGGTATAATGCACAGCTTACATATTTTTTTTAACCTTAAAAAAATTCTAGATACGTACTCAAGATGAAATTTTTGTCCCTTCAGGTTTTGGTTCACTTGAAGGGAAAGATTGCCAACAAATCACATGTCGAGGGTTTTATTTGTGAGGTGTATCTTATGGAGGAGCAAAATAACTTTTGCAAGAACTATTTTGGTCCTGGAATTGATACTACATCAAGAGATCATCGTTGCAATTGTAGAGAATAAGACGATGTTGATGATTTGCATCTTCCATCTATGTTCCAAAAAAATGGGGGATATTTTCTACACGATAACTCTAGGAAAAGGGCTACTTTGGATCAGAAGGATTTTTTCGCCGCCCATACAAATATTTTATGGGATTCTGAGTTGTTCTCCGAATATGAGAGGTAAGAAGTAATTTTCAGAGTTATTTGAAAAAGCATTTTTTGTCGTGCTTTAGGATAGTTGAGCATTTTTTTTTTTTATAACACAAGGTTTATTCCAATATGACTTTAGACTATTTGAGCAAGACATGATGAGAAGGGGACGTTTCAGATCAAGTCAAGAGATATGGACCAGACATGGAGATTCATGGCCTATTTGGCTTCAGAATTATGTGAGAGTGAACTATTTTTATGCCCTGTGATATTGATCGAAAGGATGGTTGGATTCACATCAACTCTTACATAAATTTTTATGTTGAGTGCAGGTTTTATCACACGATGTTCCCAATGAGATGATCCGTAAGTATCCTCAATATTGCATCAAAGGGTATTTGTTTGACACTTTCGAACATGGCTCCACTAAAGCAACTCAGAATTATAGCGTACGTGTTAAACGAGATTGTGAGAAGGATTACTATGGAATCCTTCAGGAGATAGTGGATCTGCAATATCTTAGGGATGAAACATCATATCGAACGATGCACTTCAAATGCGATTGATTTGACTCTGATAGGGGAATGAATGTGCATAAGATATATTAATTGGTTGAGATTAATAAAACAAAGAGGTATCGAAGGGGATATGATCCATTCATCTTAGCAAATCAAACTTTGCAAGTGTGTTACGCTCCATACCTAAGCCTAACGTCAAGAGATCAATGGTGGGCTATGTTTCGAATGAAAGCCCGAGGGATGATAAATGCTCAACACAAAGATGTAGCTTTTCAAGAAGATACAAATGGTACACCAGTCTCACTAGTGTCCTCTAAGTTTGACGATAATGAAGAAGCTGGGATGAAAGAACAAGAGGGAGAGGATGAAGAGGAAGTTGAAGAGAATGATGATAAAGATCTTATTTCAGAAGGGAAAAAGATGGAGGAGAAGCAAGAGTTTGATGATGAGTCATAAATTATCCAAATCAAAAGAAGATGAGGACAATGATTAGAACTCTTGCATTTGTAAGCTTTTGTTAGCCAATTCATGATTTAGACAATTAGCTAAGTCATTAGTAATTTTTATAATTTTATATTACTTCTTCTGCGAGTTCTTATACATTTTTTTCAATTAAATTATTATAAATTGTATATATATATGTTATTCTTTTTTTTACAGATGTCTACAAGAAAGCTTCTTATGGGATCGAGTTCAGCTGACAAAGGTAGTAGACGTGGTAGAGGCTGCGGTCGAGGTCAAGGTAACTCTAGCATTTATAAAGTTTTTTAAGTTTTTACCATATATTTATATCATGTATCAGCCTTTTTCTTTAAGTAGGAGAGATAGTGTATCACCAGCTAGATTCCATGATATAGGCATGACTTTGCTGCGTGATGAGGATGATTACCTTAAGGAGGACCATCCTATACCTGATCTTCTATTTACTCCTCCTGGTCCCTCCATCTCACCAGCTCCCCCCATTAGTATTACCAACTCCATGTCCTTCTATATCATCAGCTCCCTGTCCTTCCATATCACCAGTTTCTGGACCATCTGGCTCTCCTCATCTTTCATTATCACACTCATCTGCTCAGGGAGATGAGGAGATTGAGTATGCTGGGGGTAGACCGGTATGACAGGTATTAGCTCCTGATGGCCTATGGTATGTTTATTTTTATTATTTTAAACCTTTAAAATCCAACTAAGTCATTTTTTTTTATATATTGTCCTTTCATATATATGATTTATACCTTTATTTCTTCCCAACTTTGTATTTTTATGTGTTTCAGGTTTGATCATCATAGTGTTGTGTCCAACTGCTCCGTCTTCTTTGAGAACTGTTATCAGGGGGATTGAACATGTTGGAAAGAGGTGCCTTTGTGGTTGAGGGACAGGACGTGAGGGGTTCTTAGAGTAAGTATAGCATCTCTTTTAATTTTTTAAAAATTAATTTTTATTTCATGTTTTATATTTCTTTATTGAATAAATATCTTTTTCTTTATTAAATATGTGTTTACGACCTTTATTGGTGTAGACCCGAGCTGATGGAGCGTGTCAGGATAGAGTGGGAGGCGACGACGAAAAAGAGAGCGAAGGATATCTTGTATAAGGCCCATCAGACTGTTCAGAAAGGGGGCATCCTTCCTTGGGTTGATGAGAGTTCGCTTGGTGCATTGAACACCAAGTGAAACTCAAAGACATTCAAGGATCGATCGAAGCAGTCAAAGGAAAACCGGAACAAAGAGGAGGCAAAACACACAAAAGGAAGTGTATCTACGGTCCATGTGATCAAGAAGCTGGTAAGTTGTTTTGTTTCAAAAAAAAACCTTCTTTTTTTTGTGAGTTTTGTCTATTTTTTGTTGTCTAATTTATTTGATAAAGATAAAATCCCTAACTTAAGGTGAGACGCTGAAGAGAATGCCTGATGATGCAGAGGTGTTCGACCATACGCACAAGAAAAAAGGAAATGTGCCAGCATCGCGTGAGGAAATGAAACTCTATGATGACAGGGTTAAGGGAGTGCCGGTAAGTGAATTTTTTTATTTCATTTATGTTTATATATATAATAGTTTTTTTATTAATTCTTTTCCCTTTTTATTGATATAATATATATATGAGTGTGTGTGTGTGTGTGTGTATGTGTGTGTGTGTGTGTGTGTGTGTGTGTGTGTGTGTGTGTGTGTGTGTGTGTGTGTGTGTGTGTGTGTGTGTGT
>JAOVYX010018442.1:0-20174 GCA_035668315.1 Drosera spatulata
CCCCAAACCTTAATTTTCATATTTGTAATAGCTCTTTATAGTGACTAAAGAAAGATAAATAATATTACAACCGTCCCTGTGGGTTCGACCCTTACTTCTACTACTGCATTAATTTTATATTCTTAGAGTGAAAGTGAATGCATATAAATTCTAATTTGACGTGCCTATGACAGCATGGCGTCAAAAACCTTTACAACCAACTGGGGTTGTAATTCAACTCGGTGATAGGTCTGTGACACATCCTGTTGGAGAGGTAAAAGATGTCCTTGTGAAAGTTAACGATCTTGGCTTTCCAGCAGACTTTTACATTATAAAGATTGAAGATGGTCATAACTATTCAACTCATGCACCAATTTTATTAGGGAGACCATTCTTGAGGACTGCCAATACAAAGATTGATGTTAATGATGGAACGTTGTCCATGGAATTCGATGGAGAAAAAATTACATTCAAAATTTATGAAGCTATGACATATCCAAGCGATCAAGTTTTTGTTATGCGTTCGGTTAGCATCTCCATGTCCCTTGAAGAAGAATTATTCGATGCAGATCAGTTGACCTTTATGAAAACCATCAAAACAATCGAGATTGAATAAGAATTTGATGAAAGCAATTATGATCATGACTTATCTTTCCTAGAAGATCGATTAAAAGGGCAAGAGCATGTCAAAATGCTTGAATTGCCACATAACCATGAAAAGATCAAGCCGTTAATTGAAACGCTACCAACATTAGAGCTAAAACCGTTGCTAACTCAGTTGAAATATGCTTATCTGGATGACGATAACCAGTTATCGATTATTATTTCAAGTCAACTGACAGATGAGCAAGAAAAAGCTCTGGTGGGTGTACTAAAAAGGCAAAAAAGGGCTATTGGATGGACCCTTGTTGACATTAAAGGAATTAGTCCCTCTACGTGCATGCACCGAATTTTATCTGAGGACAACTCCAAACTATCCAGAGAACCTCAAAGGAGATTGAATCTTCCAATGATAGAGGTGGTCAAAAATGAATTTTAAAATTGCTCAATGCTGGAGTAATTTATACGATCACAGACAGCCGATGCATGAGTCCGATACACGTTGTGCCAAAGAAGTCAGGATTAACAGTTGTTGAGAAGGAAAACGGGGAAACTATTGCAACAAGAGTGCCAAGTGGCTGGAGAGTCTGTATTGATTACAAGAAATTAAATGCCGCCACGAGAAAAGATCATTTTCCGTTACCTTTCATGGATCCATTGCTAGAAATGTTAGCACGCCGTTTTCATTATTGTTTCCTAGATGGATATTGTGATAACCCCTGAAGACCAAGAGAAAACAACATTTACTTGTCCCTTTGGAACCTATGCTTACAGGCGTATGTCCTTTGGCTTATGCAATGCACCTGCAACGTTCCAAAGGTGTGTAATGTCTATATTTTCTGATTATATATGAGAAATAATAGAGATCTTCATGGATGATTTTTCGGTCTATGAGAATTCTTTTGACCATTGCCTAAAAAATCTTGAAAAAGTTCTTAAACGATATATAGAAACGAACCTCATTCTAAACTATGAAAAATGCCATTTTATGGTGGAAAGAGGTTTAGTGTTAAGACACGTTGTCTCCGCGAACGGATTAGAAGTAGACAAGGCTAAAGTCGAAGTTATCAAATCTCTACCTTATCCCTCAAGCGTTCGAGAAATATGTGCATTCCTTGGACACGCAGGTTTCTATAGACAATTTATAAAAGATTCTTTCAATATCGCAGACCCCCTGAATAAACTGTTGAAGAACGATACTGAATTTACATTCACTGAGGAATGCAAGGAAGTTTTCGAGATACTTAAAGATAAATTGATTTCAACTTCTATTATACAACCCTCGGATTGGAACTATCCATTCGAAATCATGTGTGATGTGAGTGGTCGACCGTATGTGCGATTCTTGGATAGAAAGTGGATAAGATTCCACAGGTACCCTCGATGAAGCTCAAGTCAATTATACGACAACTGAAAAAGAGCTTTCGTCAATTATTTTTGCCCTTGAAAAATTCCGTTCATATTTGTTTGGGGTTAAAGTAATTGTATTCTCTAATAATGCTGCTTTAAAATATCTTCTGAAAAAGAAGGAATCAAAACCGCGATTATTGAGATGGATTCTTCTCCTTCGAGAGTTTGACATTGAAATCAGAGATAAAAAGGATGCGGAAAACCATGTCGTTGATCACTTATCAAGAATAGTGAATCAGGATGAGTCAATAAAAATATCAGAATTATTCCCTGATGAGTATCTTTATATAACACATGGTTATGTTCCTTGGCATGCTGACTTTGTAAATTTTCTGATTACCAGAAAAGTGCCGAGTGATCTTCCAAGGCATCAAAAAGAGAAGATTAAAAGCGATGCAAAGTATTACTTGTGGGAGGATCCAATTCTGCTTAAATTCTATGTTGATGGAGTAATAAGAAGTTGCATTCGTGACCTATGATTGTGGAGGTTATTTTGGAGTGAGACGAACAGCTCACAAGATTTTGTCTTGTGGATTTTACTGGCCATCTTTAAACAAAGATGTTTATGAATATGTAAAAAGCTGTGAACAATGCCAAAATACTGGCAATATATCGAAAAGGGATGAAATGTCTCAAAAATATGTCATGTCTTGTGAAATTTTTGATATTTGGGTATTGATTTTATGGGACCATTTTCAAACTCAAAAGGTCATTCATATATATTGCTAGTAGTCGATTACATCTCAAAATGGGTAGAGGCCATACCCATACAAACTGACAACGCTAAGGTGGTGGTCGAGTGTGTTAGAAATTTTATTTTTAACAGATTTGGCGTACCTAGATCGTGATAAGTGACAGGGGAACCCACTTTTATAACAAGGTAATGGTCAGCCTATTTAAGAAATATAATTTCAATTGCAAGATCTCCAAAGCCTATCATCCACAAACAAGCGGACAAGGTAAAGTGTCGAATCGTGAAATCAAAAGGATTCTTGAAAAGATTGTGAATACGAAGAGGAAGGATTGGAGTGATAAACTAATGAAGCTCTTTGGGCGTACTGCACTGCATATAAGACTCCAATCGGGATGTCTTCGTACAGAATGGTGTACGGAAAAGCATGTCACCTGCTAGTGGAAATCGAACATAAGGCGTGGTGGATAATTAAAGAGCTGAATTTGGAATACGGAAACTGCGCTAACATGAGGAAACTCCAAATCTCGGAACTAACCGAGATTCCTCGTGATGCATATGAAAATACTGCTTTATACAAAGAAAAATTTAACAGACTTTAGGACGAAAAAGTTTCGTGGAAAAACTTTAAGGAAGGAGATAGAGACTTACTTTATAATTCTCGCTTAAGGTTATTTTCTGAAAAATTAAAATTGAGATAGGAAGGACCGTTTATTGTCAGAAAGGTCTTTATTCATGGAGCGGTTCAAATTCAAAGTGAAGACACGTAAAAAAATTTTAAGGTTAACGATCACAGATTGAAACGTTACTATGAACTCCAGGATTCGACGTGATTTGATGAAATTTTCTTGAAGAGGGTGAACAGCGTCTCAATGAAATGATTTAACGTCATGGCTGTCGAGCCAACGACGTTAAACCAAGGCGCTTCTTGGGAGGCAACCCAAGTTTAGTTTAGCTTTATGTTCATAGTATTTTCATTTATTCTTCGAATCGACAAATAAAAAAATCAAGCTGTCAAAAAAGCTGTTTAACATGCAATTTCATGATGAATGTCGCTGGAAATATGACTTGGGATGTATGAAAGCATTTAAGATGTGTTTGTGATGAAAACATACGAAGAAAATTAATTAGCAATGCACCAAAGCTTATCGCGGGCGCGACTGACTCGTCGCGGGCACGACACGTATGTCACGGGCGCGACTTAAGGATGTCACGGCCGCGATGATGTTTGGGTGCGATCTAAACGAGGAGCAGCTCAGTTCTTCATTTCTTCATTTGTCACACACACACACGGCCGCGACTAACTAAAATTCTCACATCTCATCTTCTTAAATCCTCAATCAATCCGTACAAACAAGTAATCCACGCGTTTGTATCGACGAGGGGAACCCGTTGACTGTGATAACGGTTTGAGCAAAATTTAGGGTTTTGAATTGTGAAAACCTAGGTATGAATCCTCAATTCCAATTCTAAATTCAACGACTATATAGTTTAAATTGATCTACTTATTATGTAGATTATGAATTAATAATTGGATTGTTGAATTTCATCCTGAATTTGACATGTTCATTAGAATTGGTGTAGGGATTTATACTAGACTTTCATTGAAAAATGCCTCGTTCCAAGAACCCTGTTTATTGATCCAGAGAGGGTCCATCGACCATCGCAGAGCGTGTATTAGAGCCGTATCCCCACAATGCTATCCAGATTCGCACAGAGTATGCTGACCAGCATGCTAGATCATGGCCAAAACTATTAGGAAGACTCGATTTCTTCATTCTGGTGATCTAGTCACTCTAGGGCTATGGCCAGAGAACACTCGTGCTATCACACGGCTAGGATGGCATCACATTTTGCTGAAGGGATGACCCACTTACGTGCCACTCGTCAGAGAGGTTTTGAGCACATGAACTAGCACGTTGGAATTACACCTGCTGACGATCTAGTGGAGGAGTATATCTCATTTCAGCTAGGGAACGAGATGAGGAGGATGAGTATGACAGAGTTCTACAGGGTTTATCGTGTACGTGCAGGTGGTTATAGAGATTATGAGAGGGGTTATATGCCGTACATACAGGCGTTGTGGAAGGAGCTGACATTGGCTGTAAGTCACAACCCTTATAGCAGCAAGAGCTCAACGATTAGGAACCCATCCATTACACTCTCAGTTCCTCCGAACTGGGGATTTTCTCCACTTCTTGATGATGACGATCTGGCTGAGGATAAGGTGGAGCAAGATTCAAAGGGGGATATAGCCATAAGCAAGCCTTAGGCAGATCTTCCCCAGCCTTTCCCTCAGCTAGATTTGCCATAATCTTCGCACCAGTCCCACCATTCATATCATTTACGGTAATCTACTTCACGTCATTCTGGCCCGGCTGCACATGAGCAGTTCATTGCACCTCCCATGGACTGGTACACTGCTTATCGGTCTCTATATCGAGAGGTGGTCAACTTACGTGTTGACGTGACTACGCGTTTCGATGCTATGCAGCAGAGCCAGGAAGAGTTCCAGCGTCGTATCTTTGATTACTTAGACAGCAGATTTCCACCATCACCTCCTCCTATGTGATTTTTCTTAGTTAGTTAGTCTAGATTCATGAGTCTGTATTTTTTTTTTTTTTTTTTTGAGACTGCGCTTTATCTTATCTTAGGAAAGGTTTGTCATTCTTTGACATTACATTTATGTTTTTTTTTTTTAGTCAGTTGTACCTTTTCTTTTTAGAGATATATGAATCTTTCAATTTTATGCATGTTCGTTCTATTTTTATTGACTTAATTCCCTTAATGCCCATACCATATGTTTAACGAACATAAACAATGAATTTATTTCCATGTGATCATCACCTTTCATTCCTTCCTTACTTGATTATGCTTCTGCGTATGTTTTCTATTGTCTTCTCTCTTTCATATATATATTATGTGTGTGAGAGAGTGAGAGGGACTAATTTTTACTATCAAGTTATGTTTTGTTAGATGTCGAACACTAACTTGCCAAGTGGAAGAGAAATCAGCGTAGTAAGTGTAGATAGATGGATCGAGGACATAGATGAGCAGTTTGTTGACACGAACAACCCCACGGGGGCTTCTACACCTTGCAGTTTCAACATCTTGAGGTGTCACATAACTGAGCTTCAAGAAATCCAATGGCTGATGATGGAGCTGCTCTAAGAGATGAAGCTAGCGCAGCAGTCCATAGCAGGTGAGGTCAACCATATTCATACGATCCTTGAGTTTCAAAGCGGGATGGATGGTATAATTCGAGATATATGAAACTGGTTCAGAAACTTTGGATTTTTATCGGGTGAACCTTAGGTAGCTGGTATTCTTTTGTCCTCTGCGCTTTACTTTTATTTTTACATTGAGGACAATGTAATGCTTTAGCTTAGGGGAATTTTTGGGGTTGATGAGTTCTATTTTATTATTTATTTAGAGTCTTTATTAGAGTTAGAAAAAAAATAATGAAAAAAAAACTTGTTTTTAAATCTATGACTTGCGCAAAGTAAAATGATGATTTATGCCATGAAAAATGTTGCACTAATTCATGTAGCTTGAATATTGTCTCTAACAAAGTCCTGAATCTTCGCCAACATCATTCTAGTACATTCCTAACTGCTGTGTTTTTATGTTTTTGGTAGATCGATGCAAAATTTGGAACAAAATGAACAAAGATGAAGAAGAAAGATGAAAAAAGTCATCAAAGGCTGGAATTCATAAATTTATCGTTATTTCATATGTTTCGCGAGGTAATGCGGCAAAGTTTCATGTCGACATGTCAGATTAGCGAGTTTTGGTGTGTTGTATAAGTTTATAGAATTTTTGGACGTCGTTTAGTATTTTTTGTAGTAGTTTTAGGTGATCAGCACACCTGTCGCGACCACTACAGCATGATGTCGCGGGCATGTATCTGTCACGGGCGCTACTCCTCCATGGTCGTGGGCGCAACGCTAATTTTTAGCCAAATTCCAGATTTTTAATATGTCGCGGGCATAACACTAACTGGGTCTAGGCTGCGACGCTCTCCTAGATGCAGATTTATTGTTTTCAACCATCGTATCGTTTTGCCTTCAACCTATGCCTATAAATACACGTTGTTAGGGTTCTTCTAATCATCATTGAGCATCATAGAACGTCAGTGACGGCAAAGAAGATTAGAGGAGGGGGAGACGCGAAGAGGAGAAGCTGACGAAGGTTTTTGATTAAGCTTTGGAGGAGAATAGATCCGTAATTCATTGTGTAGCATTGGACATCTGTTTGGAACACATCCTGTGATGTAAAACCTTTGTTCTCAGATATTTACTTTCTGCAGAATGTTTGTCTTTGATACTATGACTCATTCCATCCTTAGTCTGATCGATATGCGTGACACTATAAAGAAAACGCTTTTTTACGACGGAAATGGTTCGCGACGGATTCTTCCCGTCGCAGGAATATGGTATCTACGACGGGTGTGTCACCAAATATTTCAAGGAGAAAAGAAAAAGGGAAAAGAGAATTCTACGATGGAAAGTTAACGTCCGTCGCAAAAAATATACATATTACGATGCAATCCGTTGCATAGTTGAATATCAAAAATTGTACATTTATTTGTAGTAAGTTTTTAAAAGTGAATGCAGTTTATGCGACAGAATCTGTCGCAAATTGACTTTTTGAAAAAAACTTTACCTCATTTTTTTTTCTAAGAAATTCGTGCTTGTTTTGGAAGATGTTATTCGGCGACGGATGCCGTCGCAAAAAAGTTTTTATTGCGACGGATCCGTCGCATATTTGGGAAAATATAATGTTTATTTTAATTATACGATATTATGTTTAATTTTATTACGACAAAATATATCGAAGTGTGTGATAAAATTTTAATTAATTAACATTGTATGTTTCATGTGAATACATTATATATTATGATTTAATTTATCGTATCTAAATTGTAAATGTATCAAGGATTATATGTCCAGTATAAATGTGATAACTAATGGTACAGTAATTGTTGTATTTTTAATAATGGGATAGATGATTTATATTCTGTTTAATCGGTTGTGATATTTGAATGATGAATGTATGGTTGTATGATTCGAGGATACGGTTCAGGGTTAGGGTTCAGGGTTAGGGATAAATTTTGTAAATATATTTCTGCGATGGGTTCCGTCGCAATTTTCATAATGTACATGACTGATCCGTCGTAAAACAGGGTTTGTGGTACATATTTAACATGCAATAATCATGTTACAAGTTTAAGTATGAATGGTTTACATCAAATTAAGATAAATTAGAAGCTAAAAGTTTTCTATGCATTTTAATACAGTACTTGGAATTATTAGAGTTATATGCTGTGTATATTATGTTATGATGAAAATATGGTGTCACACTGTAAAAAAAAATTATAATCAAGTTCTTTTGTGATAGTATAATTATACTTTGTGATAATTATACTTTGATAGTATAATTAGATTTTTCCTTTTAAGAGTGAATAATATTTAAGATTCACGTTTGTATTTTTGATTACTTAAACTTTTTTAAGTATAAAACACATTTTTGATGATGGATCCGTCGCATAAATAGGTGAATTTGCGACGGAATCTGTCGCATAGTTAGGTTAATTAAATTAAATTATTTTGTGACGGATTCTGTTGCAGAATAAACAATAATAAAACTGCCGGCCTCCCCTTTCTTCCTTCCCTTTTCCCTTCCTTGTTTCCTCTCCTCTTTTTCTTGTTGCCGCCGTCGCCGTCCGCTGCCCTCTTCGCGCCGCCGTCGCCGTCTGTCGTGGGAGGCCCCTCGCCGCCGGCAGCTGCCGCCGTCCGCCACGAAGCCAGCCCTGGCCCGCTATCCGCGTCTCGAATTGAAGCCGCTACATCACGAGCCACACCTCCATCGCCCATCGCTGTCGCCTTCCATCCACCGGCCACCGCTGTCGCCATCCGTCAGCCGCACCACCACCAGCCATTAGCCAAACCATCGCCATCTATACATCGAAATTCGCTAGCTGCCATCATATATAGGTCTATCTTTTTAAATTAATTATTTTTATTTGTGGATTACTCATTTATTGGATGTTGAAATTATGTTTGATGTTATACAATTTGGAATATAGTTGGTGGGCTTGGTTTGATGTTATAGACTACGATGGTGGTTTATAATTATGGTTGGAATCGGGGTTTGTGATTGTGGTTGGATTTGGGATTTGATGTTATGGAATGAGATTGTGGTTGAGATTGTGATTGGGACGATTGAGGTTTGATGTTATGGAATGGGATTGAGGTTGAGATATTGGTTGAGATTGTGGTTGGGACGATTAGAGTAAGTATTATAATTCAAGTGCAAATACGATATTTGTAAATTAAGTGCCGATGTGACCTATGTGGACGAAATGATCATTGATTTTCCCGTTTATTTTTGAATCAAAATGATCCAACTATTATAAATGAACTTAGAATTTACATCTAAGTTAGAAGTTACCTTTTGCAAAATTATCCAAGTGTTATAAATCAATTGATCCTTGAAATTGGTTTTCATACAGAAATTATATCAATATGAAGTTGTATCGATCTTGGATGTATGAACGATTGGATGGATCGAAGAGTTTGTATGGAATGTCGTTCCACACAACGAGGGTCGTTTCCCGAGACGTTTAAGATGTCCTTGTACAAAATGCAAGAACGGGAGATTTCAAACGGTGGATGATATGAAGTATCACCTAATTACTAGGGGATTCAGGAAGAATTATTATGTTTGGATATATCACGGCGAACAAAGGGGTGTGGTACCTCAAGCAGATTTTCTTGGTCCGTCCAATGTCTCTCAGCCCATGAACAATTTCGAGGACATGCTAGTAGATGCTTTTCCACCAGAATATTATGAAGAGCCCAAGGCTGCGAACGAGCATGTATATGACGAGGGTCTTCCTTATGAATCCAAGCATTATTTTGACATGTTGAATGCCGTGTAGTCTCCTTTTTACGATGGTTGCTTCTCGGCTTTTGACTATGAAATGTGAATATAACCTACCCCATAGAGCGGTGGATGAAATTTGTAAGTTGTTGAAGGACTTGAGCGCTCCTGATAATATCATGAAGGGCGGGATGTACGACATCAAGTCTCTCATGAAAGGGTCGCATCTGCCTATAGATAAGATTGATTAACGTCCTAATAGTTGCATGTTCTTTTGGAAAGATTTTGTGGGATTGGAAAGATGCTCCATATGTAATGCAGACCACTATAAAGAAAAGAGAAGAGCCATTCTAAGGGTCATTCTGCTATGAGAATTTTGGAGAGGTCCCAATGGTTATTCAGGATCATATGTTCGGATATTTTCGGGTATGTGTTTAAGTTTAATAGCTCATTCGTTTATGTTCATTTTTTTAGTCCTTCTAATATATATATATATAGTTCATAAGATATTTTCTTTTATTGCAGACTTTGTTTTCTTGGGATTCCTCCTTGGACTCCCAACTACGTGCAGCTTGGGAGGCCAAGTTGAATGCGCGTATGGCGGACTCCATGTACACGGCATGATTGGTTCTTCAGGGCTGCGACGACATTGAAACGTGTTTAGTCCCTTGGATCAGGAGCGATAGGGCATATCCCCTGAGATCCTGGAGAGATCGAGAAATAACTCAAGGAATCGATCTCAGGGACATGCTACACACTCCCAGGGTTATGTAACCACCCTTGCCGTCGCAGAGAGAATGGTAAGTATTTATATTTAAGTTAAATTATTTGCATCGTCTTTTTCACAAAATATTATCATATTTATTATTTGAAATATTTTTCAGGAGGTTGGTCTGAAGAGAATGACGACGGAGTTTGAGATATTCGTGGAGACCCCCAAGAAGCCGGGTACTCCGAACATTGTGGAGGCAATACTAGCGAGAAAGTCACTAGCTGACATTCCCATGGCCGACGAGATGGCTACTCATTTTCGGATAAGATTTTTAAAGCCATTTATTTCACTACTTGTTATCTTTGTAATTATCATAATTTTTTTTTGCTAACTCGTTACTATGAAATTCGCAGGATTCATTTTTGGAGCGATTTGCTCAACATCCAGAGTCGTAGGGCGATTCTCCTATGGATCCGGAGGCGTCCCAGCAGCAACTTGCAGTAGCCCGTTCCCAAACATACATCGAGGTCATAAAGCCACAGAAGGGAAGGGTATACGGTACTGGGTCGGATATCAGTCAGTTCTACCCGAAGAGCCAGCTGTCTACTATCTCCAGGTCAAAGTCATAGTTTACTCGTGGCTGAAGTATCATTGGAGGAGCATCAGTCGTTGCAGCAGCAAGTTCTCATCCAGAATCAAACAATAGAGCAGATGCAGGCTCAGATTGTCTTCTTGAAGAGGCAGATGGGCGCGAACCCCAATTCCACCTGTCAGGCAGAGGCTGCGTTGATATGCCTAGATTTTCACCCAGTTCAGACGATGATTCGTGTCCTTCGGAGCAGCGACATCCCGGCTTAGTCGGCCATTGACATATGTTTTGTTGTACTAATTACATGTTTATGTTTGTTTTGTATTCTATACGATTTTAATTTGCATATTTTTATGGATTTGATTCAAAATTGTAATCTTTTTCCAATTTTTAATTGTATTTTTTTTAAAATTATTATTCTGTGACGAAATCTGTCACAAAATATTATTATTCTCAAAATTAATTATGCCTATTATTACGACAGATTCCGTCGCAGAGTTCATAATATTCTGTGATGGATGCCGCCGCATGCTCTCCGTTATTTGTGTTTTCATTTGTATTAATTATTATTACGAAATTACTGAAACAACTATTTACGACGGAATCCGTCGCAGAATAAATTAATATTAAAAAAATTATATTATGATGGAAAAACTCAATCCGTAGCAAAATAATATTTTTGTGATGCCATTTGTTGTGACGGATTTTGCCATTGTAAATTCCGTCGCAATTGACATATGCGACAGAATTTTTACTTTTTGCGACGGAATAGTTCCTTCGCAGAATGGTACAGTTTTTTGTAGTGTGAGTAGAACATTAGTAGGGATATGTTAATGAACTTTTGATGGCCTTAAATCATGACATGATGCGTATTTAACTAAAACCAGAGATGTTAATGATTAATATGTTGAATGAAACATGTTAGAACTATCGTGTAACATATATTTATTAGATTGATCACCTAATATACGCAGGTTAGAGCTATAAATCGCGCTCAGTGATTTATTTAGAAGCATATTGATATAATATGATTTAAGCTAATTGTCATATATAATCAATGGTTTATATGCATGTGGCATGATTAGTTTAAGCTAATTGTTATTCGTGTTATGAATGGTTTTTTCATGTTTTGAGTCAACTCTTTTGATGAAACCACGTTTGAGCTAATTGAAATGGTTTTAATTTATTGAGTTAGTTTGACTATCCGAGCTAATTGGAAGTTAAAAGCTAAGGAATATAGTGAGGTAAGCCAAAATTCATTACAGCCATTCCATATTAACCATTATATCTAAAATTTAGAAACATCTGTGATTGATCTAGGTGACTCAAAAGGAATTTAACCATCGTCCCTACATTTCTCCCAACTTAAGTAAACTCCTCTATATCTCAGCTCTTTCTTAGGTTCTGTTTGATCTAGTTAGTTTAGTTTTCAGTTATCCTTTTAAACAGTTGAAACACGCCCCCCCTAAAATTCTATCCATAATCTTACCCCTTCCTTAGGATAGAAATTATTTCAAGTTGCGTTTAGGTCGACATTCTCTGTTCCCTGTGGGATCGACCCCTGCTTCCATATCTACATTAGTATTTATAGCGGGGTAAAAACAAATTGGCACAAGTCTTTTCGTATCATTACCACAGGGATTTTGCATGGTCGTAAGTCTTTCTTGGTTAGTCCTATCCTTTTGATTGTATTAAAGTAGATGATATCTGTTGATGATACCGTATCGACCAAAATCTTTTCGACTTCGAAGTCGTTGATGTGTAGGATCACGATCAACGGGTTTGCATATGGAAAACTAACTCCTTCATCGTCTTATGGTCTGAAACTCACTTCGGCCTCAAGCAGAGCATTCTTGGGTTCAGGTACAATTGACTTGATATGCTTGGTGTTAACCCTTGATAATGACAAACTCTTCCTTGGGGGAAGTCCTCCTGTGATGAAGTTAATCCTTGGTCTCTAAGTCGGCCTCCGTTCGTCTCTGTGGAGAATGATCTTATTCTTTTTGTGGTGACCTACCTCGCTCTTTTCCTTGTCGAATTTGATTGTTTACGAACTTCTTTGGATACCCTTTTCTGATCAATTCTTTGATTATGTCTTTGAGATGTCAGCACTCATCTGTATTATGACCATGATCACGATGATACATGTAGTACCAATTCATGTCCTTCCTCCCACTCTCAAACCTCAACTATTTAGGTAGCTTGATAAGGAAGTTTTCTTCCCATGCAACTTTAAATACTTCACTTCTTGAGGCGTTGAGAGGGGTATATGCTGTGAAGTTCATTCCCGGCTTTCTTTCTTCTTTTCCCTTGTCTCATCTCAGAGGTAACCATCTTTCGACTTACCGAGGTTTGTCTTGTTTATTTGATCAGGACAAGGTATGGGCCGACTTTTAATTCCATCTAGCTCGCAACAGCCTTTTTGCGATCGAAAAAAAGAACGGCTGCTAAATATATTTTGCGACCGAAAAAAAAAACGGTCAATAGCTTTGCAACCGAATTTTAAAAACAATCGCTAATTAGCGTCTGAATTTTAAATAGCGACTATTTTGATCGCATTCTTTATTTTTCCCTTATCTCTCCACCATTTTCCCAAAACTCCACTACCCCCGGCATCGATTGGCCATCACCTATCCACACCGTTATCACCATCCTCACCCTCGTGAACCCTCCATCGTCATCAGCCCTCCTCAACATCTTCACCTGAGCCTGATCGCCCTGCTGGTCTTCGAACATAGGTGGTGTCGTCGAAGGAGAAGGGAGGACGTGTTAGCCGTGGTTGATTTTGAGGTTTAACCATAATTCTTTGAGATGCAAAATTTTTCTAAACCCTCACTCTAATTTCGATTTTTATAGTTTAAATTTGATGACTGTTGAAATAAAATTAGTTGATTGTGAGGTTTTGGTTGATTTGGTGAATTCGATTAATTTGAAGGAATTGAGAATGTATCTCGATTTGGGAAATCACCTATAAATTGGTTTGTGATTTGAGTAGGGTCTGGTTTGGATGATGAGTTTTGATGGGTTGGTTGTTTAAAAATTAGTAGTGGCTTGCATAATTTGCTTGCAAGGGATGATTTGTTCGATTTGGTTCATTTGAAGTGTCGAGATGAATGTGTCTCAATTGAAGAAAATGAGTCAAGAACGGAGTGGTTTGGATGATAGCAAATTGAAGAAAAAATAATGAACCTTGTTAGTGAAAAAAAAAAAAAGTTGAAGCATGGGGGAGAGAAAAATAGTTCACGAATTCAAGTTAAAAGTAATTGGGAAAAAAAAATAATGATAGCTAACAATGAGTTGGAATGCTTTGATTTATGTAGTGAAGGCTATATTAGGTTTAATTACATAAAAAGTCTATTTGATCCAAAATAGTTATGTTTCTTAGATTTTTTTTGTTGAATTATGTAGTGAAGGTATTAAAAATTGTTGATTTTGTTTGTGAACAGAGTGATGGATTCCGATTTTTCATAGATGTATGATAGATCTTGGATGTATGAATGACTAATAGACGTGTTCTTTAGTGAGAAGTTTACTCAGAATGTCGATAAGTTTATAAACTTTGCACTTCAACATCAACCGTTCAACTATTCTAGATACTTGAAGTGTTTATGTATGAATTATTGGTATAAGGACTATCAACTAGTTGATGTCATGAGGGTGCTTTTATACCACTTCGGTTTTTTGCCCGAATACTGGATCTGAACTTTCATGGTGAGGTTGAATTGGGTGAATCATCGAGAATGGCCGGGGTGAATCCCTATGAAAACATGGTGGCGAATGATTTTGGGGCTGCTAACTTTGATAGCATGATAGAGAACAGGAATGACGTCGAGGATGATCTGTCGCCTGCTTCCATAGAGTTCTTTGACGTGTCAAATGCAGCATAGGAGCCATTGTATCCCAGTTGTAAACTCTCTCAGCTAGAGGCCTCGCCAAGGCGTTGAACATCAAATGTGAGTGCAACATACCTCATTGAGCGACAAGTGCCATTGCAACTTTGTTGAAAGATATCTGCCGGAAAGATAACATGATAACGAACACATTGTACTCGACTAACAAGCAGATAAGGGGCATTTGACTTCCTGTTTAGAAGATAGATGTTTGTCCCTATGGTTGCATATTGTTTTGAAAGGAGGATGCCAGCTTGAAGTCATGTTTCCCTTGTGGGGCATCTCGATACAAGGAAAAACAAAGCGACAAGAAACGGGTTTGATGCAATTCGTCTGGGCATGACTGCTTTCGAAATTGGAGATGAGAAGATTTGAGGTCAGTAGGAGGCAAAAGAGCTACCCGGGGCAAGGACTTGCATGGAACAAGGCAAGGACGAAGCAATAATGACCAAAGAAGTATACCATGGGGTTCGTACTAGGCGATAGAGGTGTACTTTTGCAGTACGAAGCAAAAGGGAAATGACCTGAGCGATATACAACCCCCCTTCTACCCCTTACTAGGGGTGTAGTTTTCATCCTGCGGGTTTCTACGACACTATGTCTTTATTTTTATTTTTTTATTTTATTCCCTTATTACTGCTAGGTATAAATAAGTTGTTAGGGTTGGGATTAGATCAAACTTGATTATTTCACTTTTCAGTTGTTGAAACCCTAGCAGAGAAGAGATAGAGTTTTCCTCTTCACCTATCAGTATATTTTCACTTCGACTGCATAGGTCAATCACCATTGTGTTGTTCTGTCATCATCTTGGTATCAGAGCATCATAGCTGATTGTGAGGGACACGACAGAGCAGGGTGAGGGAGTCGTGGGGGAAGAGGTCGTGGAAACGTACCACCCTTTGAAGACGAGCAGTCGCGTCGACAGCAGGAGAACGACCTACGAGATATAGAGATCGAGGAGCATCAATGAAGGATTCAGGAATTGGAGCGACAACATGCCGAGGCAAGGCTTGGCGCCCGATCTGTCGATGAATCTGAGGATACAATGGAGTCAACCGATGAGGATGATGAAGACGAAGGGCATGTTAACCCCTTTGCAAATACTAATCGTGGTGGACATCAGGCCACAAAGATGAGAGGGCATGAATTGTCACAGAGTTTTGGTATGAAAGATGAGATCCCAGAGTTTGAAGGTAACGCTCATCCCAATGAGTTTATCAATTGGTTACATATCATAAAGAGAGTCTTTGATCTTAAAGACATCATTGACGAGCAAAAAGTGAAACTTGTTGCCATTAGATTACGCAAATACACATCTATATGGTGGGAACATGTAAAGAAACAGCGAGTTCGGAAAGGTAAGGAGAAAGTTCATAGTTGGGAGAAGAAAAAGAAGTTCATGTGGAAAAAGTTCCTACTAGCCCATTATCGACATGAAGTGTTCCTTGAGTATCATGTTATACGTCAAGGTGATAAATCTGTCGAAGCGTATACAAGTGAGTTTGATAGCTGCATATGCAATGTGATGTCCACGAAGAAGATGAGCAGACCATCACTAGCTATCGAGGTGGGCTGAGATCCGAATTCGCCGATGTTGTCCATTTGCAGCAATATTGATCATTTGATGATTTTTGCAGGTTGGCACTGAAAGTAGAGAAACAGAACAAGCGAAAGAACAGTTCTTGGTGAGGTAACAGTTCGAAGTATCCAAACAGTTCGACAAGCAGGCTTTTGTCAGTGGAAAAGCCATGATGTGGGTAGTAGGCCCGTCATTGTCTATTTTTGTTAAGAATGACAAAGGGAAAGCAGTAGCCGGCAAATAGATACCAAGTGGTTCTGGCAGGGGAGAGGCCAGGGAAAAACGTTGCTTGAAGTGTCAAAGTCCTGGTTATTTTGCAGCTGATTGCCCTAATAAACATATCGTGATATTTGTGAAGATAAAGCACAATTCGACGTTTGATAAATCAGGTGGGGAAACTTATGTGGAAGAGGAACAGGCTGGACAGAGCAATGAGGATGTGGACATTGTGGATGCAGATTCTATCGAGTCCTTGATCGTTCGATGAGCATTGAATGTTGCTGTATCGAGTGATGATGATAAGTCATGGTTACGTACTAACATATTCCACCCTAAGTGTACTAGTGGTGGGAAGGTGTGTACCATGATCATCAATGGGGGCAGCTGTGAGAATGTGGTTTTGACTACTATTGTCAAGAAACTAGGTTTAATGATTGAACTCCATCCGCAACCATACAAGTTGTCCTAGCTGAAGAAAGGAAACGACGTGACGGTAACGAAGCGATGTTTGGTATGGTTCGTAACTGAAAAGAAATGCATGGATGAGGTTTGATGTAATGTAGTTCCTATGGATACATGTCATATCTTATTAGGCAGGCATTGGCAGTTCGATCGACGTACGAAACATGATGGCTGAAAGAATACTTACTCGTTCACCAAGGATGGAGTTAATATAACCTCGGGACCTTTTGAATTACGAAAAGAAGTGATGAACAACTTGATATCTAGATCATAGATGAACTCACAGGCTATAAAGGCTTCTGAGATCATCGTATTTGTGGTATTAGAGGAGAATTCAGGGATTCCACCTCAGATGTTGCCTCTACTAAACGAGTTCGTGGATGTTGTTCCAGAGGAGCTGCCAACTGGGTTACCACCTATGAGGGATATCGAACATTGCATAGATTTTATTCTTGGAGCGAGCACTCCTAACAGACCAACCTATCGGATGAGTCCGAAGGAGCAAGAGGAGCCACAGAGGCAGGTGAATAAGCTGCTGGAAAAGGGCATCGTTAGGGAGTCAATGAGTCCTTATGCTATTCCCGCTGTGTTGGTGTCGAAGAAAGATGGTTTGTGGCGTATGTGCATCGACACCGATAAGTGAACAAGATTACCATTAAATACAGATTCCCGATGCCGCGATTTAAAGACCCGATAGATCAGTTGCATGGTGCTACGGTGTTCTCATGATTTACTTGCGAAGCGGTTACCACCAGATTCATATGAGGCCGGGTTACGAGTGGAAGAGAACTTTTAAGACTAGAGATGAGCTATATGAGTGGATGGTTATGCCATTCGGAGTGTCCCATGCACCAAGCACATTTATGAGGTTAATGAATCATGTTTTTTGTCCTTTTATTGGTCAGTTTGGCGTTGTTTATTTTTACGATATTCTGGTTTACTCAGTTTCAATAGAGTATCACTTGTAGCATTTGAGATAGGTTTTTTATGTGCTAAGGGAGTAGAAACTGTATGCTAATGTCAAGCAGTGCCACTTCTTTACCGATCGTGTGATATTTCTAGGATATGTAGTGTCCAAGGACGGAATTCAGATGGATCTGGCCAAGATAGATGCTATACTTAGTTGGGGGACTCTGCATAGTTTCCATGAGACTCGTAGCTTTCATGGTCTAGCATCATTCTATCGAAGGTTCATTCGGGATTTTCGTTCCATCGTCGCCTCTCTGATTGATTGCTTGAAGGGGAGCCGATTTCAATGGACTCAAGTTGCAGAGATTGCCTTTAAGTTATTGAAGCACATCTTTTGATACTTTCAGATTTTGATGATGTGTTTAAGGTGCACTGTGATGCTTCCGGAGTTGGCATTGGTGGAGTTCTAAGTTAGAAAAGCAGGCCAATTGCATTCTTCAGCGCAAATCTAAACGAAGCTCGAAGGAAATATTCTACCTACGACAAGGAGTTCTATGCAATAGTACGAAGTTTGGAGCATTGGCGGCATTACCTTATTTCAAAGGAGTAATTTTTGTATTCAGATCATGAGGCGTTGAAATACATCAATGGGCAGCTGGAGGTGAATGCAAGACATGCCAAATGGGTAGAATTTCTGAATCCTTTTAGCTTTGTCGTGAGACATAAGGCTGGTTTGTTGAACAAGGTGGCTGACCCACTTAGCCGGGGATGATCTTTACTGTTTTCTATACAGGTACGGGTAGTTGGTTTTGATTCATTCTAGCATTTATATGAGCATGATGTGCAGCTTGGGTAGCTCTCGAAGGGTTGTCAATCTAGCACCTTTAAGGAATTCCTACTGGTGGATGACTTTCTGTTTAAGGGCATTCGACTCTGTGTGCCGCAATGTTCATTACCAAAAGCTATCCCGTCAGAGTCGCATGAGGATAGAATAGCTGAACATTTTGATGTTGACAAGGCGCTCGCTTTGGTTCGAGATAGTTTTTACTGGCCACGAAGGGAGCGTGGCGTGGTGGGTTTTGTGAGCATGTAGCTAAGATGAAAGCGAGCAATGTCGAACTGTATGCACCACTGCCCACACTGACAGCTCCATGGGAAGATGTCTGCATTGATTTTATGTTAGGGTTGTCACGCACACAGAGAAAAAAGGATTCGGTCATGGTTGTTGTTGACAAGTTTTCAAAGATGGCTCGTTTCTGTGCTGCGAACAAGAAATTTGATGCATCTCATATAGCACGGCTATTCTTTGACAATGTTGTTAAGCTTCCTGGGTTCCAAAGACCATTACATCCGACAGATACGTCAAGTATGTAAGTGATTTTTGGTGTACTCTCTAGCGATTATTTGGGACCAAGCTAGAGTTTAGTTCATCTCATCATCCATAGAAGGACGGTCACAATGAAGTGGTGAATAGAAGTCTGGGCAACTTGTTGTGCAGCTTAGCTGGTGAACGACTTAAGCAGTGGGTTTTGGCGATTCCAAAGGCTAAGTTTGCATATAATAGGTCTATTAACCGAACTACTGATGAGACTCCTTTTGAGATCGTCTATGGATGAAACCTTCTGATATCGCTGGGTCTTGTGTCGTTATCAGTTCCAAAATAGTTCAGTTCAGATACAGAAGCCCACGTCAACAAGATCAAGGATTTACACTTGCAGGTCCATGATAGTATAGTCAAGAAGAACGAAAAGTACAAGAAGCGTGTGGATAAAGGTAGGAAATGAAGAGTGTTTAAGCAAGGTGATTTGATTTGGGTTCGGCTGAGCAGCGAGCGTTTTCCAAGTGGCAAATTTGGGATGTTGCAACCGAGAGCATAAGGTCCATTTTGCTTGTTAGAGCATGTCAATAGTAATGCGTATCAGATTGACCTGCCAGAGGAGTATAACGTTTTGAAGACATTTAACGTTGCTGATTTGCAGCTATGAGTCTAATGTTGATGATGTGGGTTTCTTGAGCTTGAGCAGTGATGACGAGTCAAATTCGAGGGCGAATCTCTTCATCGCAAGGCAGGATGATATAATTCGTCCAGGCATGACCGATTTCGAAATTGGAGGTGAGGAGTTTCGAGGTCAACACGAGGCAAGGACGAAGCAATCATGACTTGCGAAGTATACCATGGGGGTCGTACTAAACGGTAGAGGTGTATTTTTATAATACGAAGCAAAATGTAAACGACCTGAGAGACATCC
>JAOVYX010018443.1:0-20167 GCA_035668315.1 Drosera spatulata
ATATGACAGAAGCCAACACCAAATAGACATGAAGTTATAGCAACAGCCAGCATATTTCGGTATCAATACAACCACAACATAGACACAGAAGATACATACCGCAACCTGTGGCTTTCATAATGGCATTGCTAAGAAAAGGTATCTTCGAAAACATGGTGGCTATCACCTGTACAATGTAACCCATCAAGCAATGCATCATTCATAAGACAATTGCTGAATTTTCAGCCTCATGGCAAAGGTGGTGTTCGAAGAAAGTTCCTTCTTCCAACACAAACCGTTTGTTTTATGAAGTATGAAAAAAGAAGGAAACACAAAGTAAAGTAGGCCACAGCTAAACCGCAACAATGCAGCCTAACAGGATGGAAACAGACTGAGAAGAATGCAAAACAATGCTAGAGAACAAACAACATATTTCGACCACATTTATTCCATCACGACTGATAAAATGCCAATTCATCATGCATTATAACTAGTAATAGCCTACAACAACCGTCACAGACAGGGTCTGGGACGATAACTGGTAATAGCCTGATACCTATAAATAAAATGAAATTTATCTTATCACCGACCACATCAGTATGTGTGACACATTATGTTGGAAAGAAATAATCCAAATTAACTAATCCATTATGAAATGTCTTCCTGAGCATAGCCTGTACCAAGTAAAAGAATGAACGTAATATAAACCACATTCTATGCGGTGATCTTCAATTTTTAGTCTAACGTCTCACTACAAATTATACAACTAACACATGCGGCATCAAGTTCTTATTTGAATTTTCCCCAAAAGTCCCTTATTTATCTCATAGAGCAGGGACTGTTGCTAATAAAGAAAAAGAATACCATTTGAGAGGTTCAGGAGGGTACCCCTAATATTACTCCTTCAGATTACAAGTATAAATCCCAGCATAAGGCAAAACAGTTAACACGTGCAAATAGAAGCCACTTACAGCGGGAGGAGTCACATCTAAGGACGAGAAGTGGAATTTGGGAATCAGAAGCGCATGCCTACAAGTTGAAAGTTTGAACTTCAACATTTGCACAGATCATCTAACAAGCATGTTTTAGAGGGAATTTACACAATTGTTAAAATTCACAAGTATATTGACTCAACCGCGAGTTATTATTGGCTACTTCTGACCCAAGAAGGAAGCGTGGCTTAATAATATGGGTCGAAAGCATAGGGCATCAATCGACATCAATCGACTGGGGAACCCGGTTCACGGAGACTCAAAACATAACTTTATTTAATTCTCAAAATCTCTGTCTATGTGGCTAGAATCCTAACAAATAATCTAAAATAATCTAAATCCTAACATCTCCAATTATCTAAAACATGAATATTAAAATACTAAAACAAACTAAAACTTGAAAACAACAAGTAAATTTTGTTCAAAATGCTAGATTTCTGCATCACCTTCATCAAGACCTCTTTCCGATTTATGATAATGCTCGAGTGAATACATTATGAACATCACAAGGTTTTTGGCCAGCGAACGACACTTTCAAGCTTTCGGTCATAGGAATGCATTTTACATTCTTTAAGCTCGAACTTACATGATTTTTCAACAACACCAATCTCAGGTGCTCACAAACTTATAAGAATGTGATCTATGAATTTTTACATGGAGAATAACTTGAGACAGGCGGCAGATATTGCACGCACCTGATGCTTACAAAATGGCTATAGTTGATCAGGCAAAAACAATATTTAGGTTAAAAAACTGCCGGTATCAAAAGAGGATTCTAGAGGAAGCATTAAGCATAAACTAGTAATACCTTACCCACGACAGAGAGGATTGATATCCAAGATGCTGACGCACAAATCGTCTTCATAAAGCTGCATCAAGATAATTAACACAACAGCTGAATCAAACCAACAAAAAGGGAAACACTCATCCTAAACTATCGAAAAATGTGGGGGTGGTTTTTATTCCTCTTTTCTATTATCATTTCTCTGACAAACGAATCAAAGTTCTATCTGCTTCCTATTTTCTAAAACGAAGCACAAAACATAAAACAAGGAAAAATTGGATTTCAGTTTTGAATTTTGATACTTGAACATGGTGTTCAAGACCCAAGTATTTGTTGTTGGTTCAGCTCCCAAGGCAATGAACCAATGATCCAACTCTAAAATCTTCAAAAACATTGCAACAAAGATATTGAAGGAACGGCCTTGAACATACACGAACCATCTAGCATTCAACAATCATGCACTAGTTTGGCACCCCTATCCCGTGAAGGAAATGATGTCCGAGGACACAAATCAGCAGACACCTCTATTTGGAGCAAATCCCACATATTAACTAATCCAATGCAGTATATCTGTGGACACCAAGCCACCATGTAGTCTGGCAAGGGAGAGCAAGATAGCAACTAATAGAATGAATGTTGTGTGAACCACATTCACCTTATACAGTGATCTTCAATTCTTAATATTACTTACCTCACTAGAAATCACACAGCACTCAACATTTGCGGCAACAAGTTCTTGTCTAACTTTTCTCCAAAAGTCCCTCACTATACAACAACTAAACCAAAAAGGAACGTAGATGTTAAAGTTAAAATGCCAAGTACCAACTCAAAAACTAAGCGATGAGCTCAATAATTCAATTTCTAATCTTAGTGTGAACTCTCTCTTCCTCAATTTCTTTCAAATGTTGATCATAACTACACATGTCCAGATCAGAAAGCAAAGCCATCATAACCTTGCAAGAAGAGATAAAACTTGCATTTCCCAGCCCCAATGCCTCCCAGACAGGAACACGGCCCAAAGAGCGAGTCCAAGGATCCAGATACATCTTGACGGGATAGTCATCAGGGAAACGTGAACATAAGAATCTCTTACTATATTCAATTGAACCCTACACCTTAAATCATGAATGTCCAATTCAATTGGAGAACAATCTTGAATAACCATTGCATTTGATAGGTGCTAAGCCGATACAGACCTTTTTGACCAAATGATCAATGATTTTAATCTCATGAAGACCCCAAATAATATGTCGCCACTCGATTCGAAGCAGCATAGTTCCCATCAGTCAACAAGCAGAAATGTCCTAAACAACATTACACGACCTTCTAAACTTGTTCCATGAGGGTAGTAGATCAAAATAATTACTCCTCGTGCCCTATTCCTAGCCAAGACTTAACAAACCACAACAGTACAAATAGATAGCTAAAACCTAAGCCATCTCATAGCTGAAACCTAAACCATCAGTTCCCATATTATACTTCCACTTAGCAGTATAGAATCCTATAACACCAAGAATCCCCGTGACAATCCCTAATTCTTCCCTATGGACAAGCTGAAAAATATATTAGTTACAAACTCTTTATAATATCAAACACACAATCCTTTGGGTAATGTTTACTACTCCATTCCAATATAAATATAATTTTTTTATTTTTTTATTTATTTGATATACAATATTAATATAATCATATTTTTCATTATCTTCTTTCTTCTCTTATAGCATAATATTCTTTTTTTATAATGTGTCAGATCAAACCTTCAGTAATTAAATCGATACGGGAGATAGTACTTTATAAGCAGGGGATTTGCCGCAAACGATGCGGCAGAACACGCAATCCTCATCCACCCCATTCACCGAAGAAGACTCCCTAACTCGATCACCACCACCACCGCGGCTCGAATCGGATGAACAAGCAGAAGTATAAACACCATCATCGGAGAAGATACGGCGAGGAGATGGAGAATCGGTGGGGCGGAGGTGAGAGTAAAGGGCGGCGATTCGCCGCCGCGGAGCTTCGTCCATCTAGGGCAACGCGATTGGCAGGGCTGATTCCGACTCTGTTGACATGTTTCTTTGGTTGTGGAAGAAGTGATCAGGGGGAGACACAGAATGAGATGGGGGAGGAATGGGACTCTGTGAGGTGCTGTTTTGTTTTGCGTTGTGTGTGTTTGCTTGTTTCGCTGGCTTGGCCGGTGGTGGGTCCTGCTTATCCTTAACCATTGGGTTTGAGTTCCGGCTGTGGGCGTAGTTCTTCTCGTTCTCTTCTGCTGTTATCATCTTCCATGTGGTTGTGAACTGTGATCGTCTGGTCTAACCAAATCTGTCGCTATTGTGTCTGGGGTATTGATGACCATGAAATAAAGCCGAATTAAAGACATTGGGCCACCAACCAAGCCCAAAACAAATCTGTCCCACAAAGTCCAAGGTCCAATGAAATTAGGGTTACTTGGCAAATTGATATATGAATACAAAGCAAGCCATACAATTTCTTACAAATAGCTAATACCCACCATCGAAATTTAGATTCTGATCTCTAACCCTATGAATTACAGTGTTCAGTTTTTTCATTCATCATTACAACTCTTCTTGATTTTTACTGACTTAAACATTGGAGGGGATGCTCGAGGAAACCTACTCGGACTCCTCTCTAACGTGATTGTTGTTTTTAATGTAATTCAGTCCAAATTGTGTGATCATCTACCAACTTGACCCAGCACAACAATAACTCTTCCTCGGCCACAGAAAACTTTAAGAGTCTTCGAGCGATTTAACTATTGCACCAATAATTTGACCTCCATCGTGGGATCGAGAAGGATGGTTTACACAACTAGGAGTCGATCGCTCAATCAAGGGAGGGATCCACCATCTTCCACAAGTCAGAACCTTGGAAATCGGGGGGATCAACTCGGTGAAAATGCAAACCTGGTCCCACAAGGACAAGGAGAGGTCCAACCACAACTCCTCACCATGGAGAAGTTCCGAGCTCTGGAGGAAAGGATCGTATAGCACACGACTGTAATAATTCGGGCTATCAAAGAACTCCTCAACTCGGCTCTTGCACAAGGGGAGCAAGCACCACCTCGGAGTGAGGAGGTGCAAAGAACTCCCTTTGATCCAAACGATTTGCGCCATATGCTCAACCAAGGAGGACACGTCGACTTGAGGGACCTCTTCAACTCAAAGTCAGTTAACTCGCTACCAGTCCCGAGAGCAAGGGAAGGAGAAGATGGAGTAGATTTATACTAGGAGACAGCCGCGACAGCGGAACAAGTAGAGAAGTTGGTGAAGAAGATTAGGGCTTTGTCCAAGAGGCTTGATAAAGCAGAAACGGGAAAGTAACTCGTCTCCCAGGGTTTGGAGTGGAGAGTTGACACTCCCTTCACCTCAGAGGTAAACGCTTCAGGCCCTCTTGAACGTTTAAAGTTGCCCCAAGTCGAACGCTATGATCGAACCAGCGACCCTAATGAACACTTTCAAGCGTTCTATCAATTGTTAAATTTGAATGGTGCTCCTAATGCTACACTCTGTAAGGCGTTTCCCACAACCTTAAGAGGACTTGCTAGAGCTTGCTTCAATAGTTTACCCCAGGATCTATATCTAGCTTTCGTGAACTTGAAGTCTTGTTCCAGAATAAGTTCATTAATCATCATAGGCAAACTCTGACGACAGAGGACCTGTACTCAGTCAGGCAGAAAGAGAATGAGCTCCTAAGGAGTTATTTCCAACTCTTTAACAAAAAAAAAAGATAAATATTGACCAAGCAGAACAGAAAGATATCTATAAGGTCCTCATAGAGGCCTCTCAAGAGAGAACACCAGGTTCGAACTTGGGAAGAAGGAGGGTTAGACCTATGCCAAGTTGCTGGCGGAGTTAAAACTCTATGTCAATATTGAGACAACAACCATGATAAGGGATATCTCCACCGCAACTCGGCCTCTCAAGGGGACCGAGTTAAGAAAGCTATACTAGCAAAAAAAAAAGAAAAAAGAAAAAAAGAAAAAGGACTGTAGGAGAGAAGAACCAGAAAGAAAAGAAAAGAGTTTTGTTCCCAAAAACCTCAAAAAGAGGGGAGAGTTCACCACCTATACTCCAGTTAATGCATCTTGGAAGGAAATACTAAAGGCTACTTAAAAAGACAGCATGTTGACCAAGACGCTAAAAAAGATGAGGTTCCTAGGAAAGTCGAAGGACACAACTCAATAATGCCTCTATCACAAAGATCATAGACACGACACTAAAGAGTGTCGACATCTAAAAGATGCGATAGAAGATTTGATCCGGTAGGGATACTTGAAGCACTTCGTCCAGGGTAGGGGAAGGAAAGTAACTCCTCCGAATACGGGGAGAGACCCCCTTCTCCAAAAGCACGAGATGAGGAAATACCGAAGTAAAACCCCATGATCAATCTCATAGCATGGGAAATGACCTCTGGGAGAACCTCAAGCTCTTCCCGAAAGATCTATATTCGGTAGACGCCATCGACAGAACCCGGGTTTAAGGGAGCAAAGCTAGAAACCGAGGTGAGCTTCTACTTGGATGATGCGAGGGGAACTATTTTCCCCCACGACGATGCTCTTGTCGTTACGTTGCACATTTAAGACTTCGATGTGAAAAAGATGTTCGTGGATAATGGTTCTTCTGTTAATGTGGTCTACTATTCCACCATAATAAAGATGGGATGACAAAAGTATACGTGCAACCATTCCGATCTTCCTTAGTCGGCTTCTCAGAAGAAACAACAATCCCAAAAGGCTGATTTTATTGTGATGAACATTCCTTAGGCTTACAATGATATCCTTGGGAGACCGTCTATCATTGATCTGAAGATCATTACTATCTCATGTTATCCGATGTTCAAGTTCCCCACTTCGTATGGAGAAGGAGAAGTTTGAGACAACCAAAGAAAATCTCGTCAATGCTACCTAACCTCCCTAAAATAAAGTGTCTTAGAGGCTCGGTCGAGGGAGGACTTTCACCCGGGACCAGATCCGAAGAGACTAAAGGAAATACATAAACCCGTGGAAGAGTTGAAAGAAATCCCACTCTTTTCAAGCGATCCAATGATGTTGAAATCATATATTTTGATGATTATATATAATTATGTCTTAAGTAGTAGGCCTCAAGCTGATTCCAAAGATGGTAGCATTACGAAAGACTCAACCTTTGCTTTTGACAACTTAAACTAGGACGAAGACTTAGGGTTTACTTTTAGTTCAGATTGATCAAGACAAAGACCCAAGACTTTCATAGTTTTCTTAAATATAAGAGTTGATTTTTACACGATCTTTCTCTCCTCAATTAAAATTATCTTCATTCTAGGTTTACATGTTATTTGATAGACTAACCTTGCACGGAGCAGATGTATATCTCGCTACAAATTCATTTTATGGATATTTTCAGGATTAAAGGAAAGGATCAACTCCCACTTGAAAACAAATCAAGCACCTCTGTCCAGATCAACTCAAGGCGACTTTCGTTCAGATGGAAATCCTATAAGAAGTCCTATCTACGCTGAAGTTGAATCATCGATTGCCAAAAAGAAGCAATGCCATCCATACAAACTTGCAATCGAAGCATCACACTTCAAAGCTCCAATTACGATCACCACCGTATCAAATAAGATCATCACTTTGGTGTTTTTGAGAACTCACACAAATCAACGAACCGTTGCTGCTGAAGTGATTGACTTGGGAAGTTGATCAAGATAGATTCTGGTTTGTTGTGAACAAACTAGAAGAGTGTTGCTGCTGAAGACCTAGGCCATGCGTTGGAGGTATAGGTTATACCTCAGGTTGGACGTAAAGATTAGATTTATTTAAATCTTGTTCTTTTATAAGTTTATAAATGTAACTTATGTATCCAATCGTCCATAGGAGTTGAATTATACTATAATACGATTTGATACACTCTATAATCCACTCTTCACATAGTACTTTACTATCACGGTTTGTGTGATATTTTGTGGGTTTTTCTCTCGATTCTCGGGTTTCCTATGTTAAATTCATGTATTGTTCTTGTCAATTCTCTTGATGTAGTATCTTTAATTCTTTCTAGTGTTATCACGGCCCATGGTTCGTTGAGCTGGACAGGTGGGTCAGGTGATACGGGAGGTTAAGGATCCCCTAATTGCGTCGATGTCTCCGTAAAGTGGGTTGATCAGGTGCGTAGGTGGCCCAGTCGAAATCGTGAGAGGAGAAGTGTCTATGGATTCAGGCTCCAGGGGGAGTTGATAATGTGGATGGACTCATATATAATTGGGATATTATTGAGGATATTTTTGAGGATATATGTACGTAGGTTTATCCACATCAACCGTGGAGAAAATAAAAAGGTAGAATATATATATGAATAGTCCATAATCCATCAGATTAACCTTTTGGGTTCAATTTATATGTGTATTTTACCCGACAAAGTTTTCTTAACAAGGAGCACCATTGTAGCATATGCATACTCTACAGGAATATGGGATTTTGAGTTGAAATTAAATAGAACTTCAAGTTCGATCAGGTTCAGTTTTCTTTGCATATAGTTTATGGTAGTTGCATGCTTTGCAGTGACTGACCTTCACTTGGCTGGATATTTCTCAATCCATTCTCTCCGCCAGTCAGTTTCTCTCAACTTCTAGGACCTCATTCGCAATTAGTCAAGTCGACACTGGCAGGGTATATACATCGGATTTCCTTTTATCATGTACAGTACTTCTTAATTTAACTAGCAGATTTGAGCGGCTGTCGAGATAGTCGTCATCCTGCTACATGCTAAGCTGTTTTCATGGGGTCAAATTTGATCTCTCGATGTGCCAAACGCCAACCAACAGTAGCCTGCTTGAGCGTCGAGACCAATTACTGCACGATTGCTTATGTTATTGCTGAAACGTAGTTAGGATTGTTTTCACGATTCTTATATTGTAAAGCTCCCACATCCTGTTCGTGTTAATTTGATGCACCCTTGTGTTCAATTATGTGCGCGATCCAGACCACATAACATACTACTGATCATATTGATTATGATCATGGCTAGTGAGCTTGTTCAGCCACAGCGATTGGTTTGTGCGTTATCTTTCATGTCGTGATCAGCTTTCTTATGTTTCATTGAAGGACCATAGCCATAGCTCAACGTTTCCATTTTCTGCGTGACAATATATATTTCCACTCATCCGCCTGCACAGATTGAGGGATTAATAATGATCTCGGTCAACTTTTTCGGGGCTACAATCCTAAATCTTGCTACGTATAACTTGCACTTGTGTCATCCTATAGGATATGTTGTATTCTTTTGAGAATGACATTTTTCGGTTCTCTCTTGCGAATATATAACCTATATCACTACGTGCTTTACTTTTCAGCAAGTTTATCGTTGTAATTCTGTATTACTTATCCTATTATAAAGTCTAAACCGATGAAGGTGTTGATAAGATTACGACACTAGACTAGCTATAGTTGGCATTATATAATATGGTCAACTTATAAATTATAGCTGACGTTAAATGATGGTACTCTGATACCTAAGAAGAATGTTTACATATGCAACTTGGCAACAAGGCTCATAGATTAAGTTAGGGACAAAGATGTTCCTAGTCAAAATAATGTACATTGATCCCTTGTGATCAATCAAGTGGACCACTCCAACATCTGATAATTTGACCTGAAATTATTTGTAGCTTCCTCATAATTTTAAACCAAGTTGTTCAAAGCAAGCAATGTCGAGAAATATTAATTTGATAGTAAACGAGTTTTTCTCTAATCGTGGGTTCATGGTTCGGGCACTTCTTGAAATGGAAACTCTATATGACCACAATGTCCTCTGATACCCGTGGACCTATGGTGCCTTTCTATATATTGATTTTTCAAAATTAGTGGATAAAGTATACGTGAATCAACTAAATGTTATTGAAATATACTCCTCACTTCAGCTAATTGCGATGTCGTGTCATGTGACTCATGTCAGTATCGAAGTTGATCGACTTGTGAATTGTCCAGATCAAGACTATTATCTAGCATTTGTTAGCTAATATATCGCCAAACACTGATATATAATTATACATGGTTCAACCCGTATTAATCTTCTGACTATAGCATCAAAATATATTCTTAATTCATATTGTCATTTTATGGTATGTCATGATATATCATCCTATATTAAATTTATATATCAATCAATTCAATTATTATTGAGAAGTTTAATAATAATTTCAATTTCATTATATTTAATAATCAACATAAATCATTATGAAAAAACCTTTTCATATTTCTTTTTTTATAATTCATAGATATTATTAACCCTTTATATATGTCATAACAAAAAAATATATGTGTAAATATTTTTTGTCGTTAGTGTAATTATTGCGAAAAAATGATACAATTGAAAATATTTTACTACAAATTCCAAGAGTTTTTATCAAAAAGAAAAAGCCAAAATTTTTATATCACATACTACAACAACTTGATCTGATTCATGCTGTAATACAATTAATTTGATAACTATAATCGTTTCAGTAAAAAAAAAACAGAGTAAATATCATAATAATTTAATACATATTATACTATAGAAAACATATACATTTCTATTGTTTACCAAAAAGAAATTTTATGAAAATATTTGAAAACACTATCAAACATAAAGGAAATATCTAAATGATTTAGAAATTATTTTAATAATATTCTTTTTACATCCATGTTTTTCCTTGCGCATGATTGACATTGGATAAAAAATGATAACTTTTTACATTACAGTATTTAAAACTTCATTTCCAAAAAGAAAAAAAAATCAATCACTTTTTTCATATTTTTCGTCTATTCATTTCGTTTTATCAAATTATTTCATGAATTTGATCATCAATTGGATAAAAAGATGCAAAATTCGTTCGTGTAATACCCGAGAAATTTGGGAGCTTTGAGACGAATATATAACGTTGCGATTTGTAAAATAAATCGTACCAAAAGGTTATATATTTAAATCTAAGAAAAATACTTGATTAATTAAATCAAATATGACGATGAAATATTTTGGATGATTAGTTGAACACGTCAATAAACCTTACGAATAAATAACGCTACGTTATAACGTTATAAATGTTGCGCGTTAGGGCTATCGATTTAATCCCAAAAACAATGAATTTTGACTCGGGAGGTCATATTTTCATACACGGAATAAATCTATCGATGCAAATAGATTTTTCGTGGAATAATATTACGAAAATTGGGTGAATAATGGATCGAACGAGACGTTTCATGGGACAAAACGTGGGATCACACTTAAACCCACTCCCTTTTCTTTTTCCCTCCACTTTCTCTCCTTTTTCCTCCACCTCTCCTACCTCCCGTACCATTTCTCCATCACACACCACTCCTGCCGGCCACCATCATCACCATCTCCCCTGCCGGCCTTCTCCTACAGCCACCAGCGGCACCATCATCATCACCAAGTTCATCAACAACAACAATCATCATCAACGGCACATCGTCATCATCATCATCCTTGTTTCATCATCAAACCATCCTCACGATCACCATCATCACCAAGACGAAGATAACAGCAAGCCGGGAGAGGAATCAACATCGGCAGCCCGTCCAGAGATCGTCAAAGGATCCGTTTGTGTGATCGTGAGCTTAAGAAAACTAAACGTGTTCGAGATAACCTCACTTGTCCGATTCACCTCTTTTAAACATTCACATGATTCAAATACGTCCGTGCATGCTTTGGGACGTGTTTATGCCGTGTTTGATGTGTATATGATGATTTGGTTGCCTGAAATCGTGAATTGAACGTTCCGTGGACGGACGGGGAATTCCCTGGAGGCTCTGTCCTGAGTTTCGTCGCGACGATGGTGGTCGCGCCCGCGACGGGGTTTCAGGCAGAAAAAAAAAAAAGAATACGGGCAGGATAAAAATAAAGACTTTCGGTAGTTTTTTTTTTCACCGTTTGGTTAGCCACCCGCAGGGTTCTTGTTTCGCCATGACAGCCCGATCGCGCCCCGATGGCCTTCTGTTCAGGAAAAATACATTTTCGAGCCCCGAATTTTAAACCTAAACGCGTATTTGAGATATATAACATCTACGCATATGAATAAATAGTCAAACGTGCATAAAACGAACACATTTGATATGTGATGGGATATTTGGGGTTGAAATGAACAAGAATGTACCCTATATTGTATATACCCTCAGGGGAAATAAATGAAAGCGATCGCTAAATGATTAATAAAAGGGGACGGGGGATGTGAATCATAGTTGCACTATCTATGTGAACAAAAGAAAAACAAACGATTAAGAAATATCGTCTTCTTGAACTGATAAGGACGGCATTGACATCCCTTGTGGATCATTGGTCGTTTTCTTGAAAATGTTGAGAAGGTCGAATTTGGTGTTCCTTCTTCAATCCATAGCGATCATCTGTTTTCTTGAATAGCCTTGGTGGCTTGGGTATGAGTCATTGCACTCCTGTATTAACATCTGAGTCATCGTCACGAGTGAAAACTAACTAGGGAGCGATGGGTATCTCCCATCCTCTTTGCATGCATACAGCGGCTTCTACGCCGTTGTGACGAGACCACGGGTTACTCTCTGCAGAGAGGCCCAAATTACCTCAATGCTGACAAAAGATACCACATTGAATGTGCACAAGAGGTGCAAGGCGACGCACAGGGTAGGCAGGTGCGAAAACAGAATCTGTTGGAAAACCCGGATGACGATTGACACTGTATCTTATCTCTGTACTCCGAGTCGGTCTTATCCTTGGAGTTGTCGCTGCTTTTGAGTCGAGTCATAAACTCTAGTTATATGCGAAATAAAGGTATGACTCCTAAAAGCAATACAAAGCTATATAAAGAAATGAGAAGCGATGTTGTGTGATATGACGTCTATATTTTCCTATATATATAAAAATGTTTTAGGGACTTTCGGCGGTCGCCATAGCCGTTAGCGGAAGTTTCCTGTAATTGGGATTCATACACCAGAGGTTGCTGAGCTTCAATAGTTCACGGTTATGTTTTCAATTGCAGGTATGCCCCAAGCAGCACCTGAAGGCTCTTAGAGAAAGTTTGTTTATATTTAGATGTATCCACGGACTTTGGATATTATGGTAGATTAGTTGTCTATATTGTTTAAATGTAATAAATGATCTGCATAACTTCCGCTTTAAGTGTTGTAACTAAACAGGTATTTGGGACTGTAAGTTATGATTGTGGTTACTGTTTATAGTTTCTTGACTTCTGAAATCCTAAAACCCTTTCGGTTTGTTTAGCCTTGTCACGGACCGGGTCCGTGACGGCATAACGCTCACGTGTCTTCCTACGTGGAAAATCGGGGCGTTACAGTTCGGACATAAAAGATATCTTGGTTTTTAAGTAAACACTTTTTATAACAAGATTAAATGAAAAAGTTTCATGAATTGTATATATTTTAAGAATTTATTAAATATTTTCGATAAAATCAAAATAATTTCAAAAAAATCACCCATACATGGCTAGCCAAGTTTTACTCCTGTTAATATAAAGTTACCAATTTTACCTATTGCAATACTATTAGCTACACTTGCAAGTATATAGATAGCATGCATATATTTCTTGAAGATTTTTTTAGATTTAGAGAACACCAGTTAATGAAACTTATGGGAGGTAGGATACAAAACAATATAGAATAAATCAGTTTTCATTTATGTTAATCTGTTAGGAAGCAAACGAAATAGAACAGAAAACAATAAAGATGCAAAGACACGATTTTTACGTGGCACGAGGTCGAAACCCACTTTAAAGCTCCACTATCAATGAAACAATGGATACACAAGATCCTCTCTAGATAGCACTAGAGGTAATTGCGATCGCAGACAAACAAATCAAATTAGCCAAGCAAATCAACCTAAAACGAACAGTTTTCAGTAGCCCTGTGCGTACGGCAATATCTCGACGCACACAACTACAAACGATGCACCATCAGTTTTTATTCAAAGATTGATGAGTTAGGAACGCGCTCACCAAATTTCAGCTTGATCCTGCACCGGATCTGTAACGCCTCCAGATTTCCGTGCCGGATGACACGTGGACGTTATGTCGTCACGGACCCAGTCCGTGACAAGCCCAAATAAACCGAATGGGTTTAGGGTATAGATGTCAAGGAAACTATAAACAGTAGCCAAAGTCATAGTTTACAACTTCGAATACCTGTTTTAATTACAGCATTGGAGCAGAAGGAATGCACATCAATTATTACATTAAACACAATAGACATCTGATCTGCTATAGTATCTGAAGTACGTGGATTCATCTATATGCATGCAAACTCATACTAAGAGCCTTCAGGTGCTGTTGGGGGCATACCTGCAATTGAAAACATAATCGTGAGCTAATGAAGCTCATCAACCTCAGGTGTATGAATCCCAATTACAGGAAACTTTCGCTAACGGCTATGACGACCGCCGAAAGTCCCTAAAATATTTTTATATATATAGGAAAATATGGGCACCATATCACACAGCATCGTTTCTCATTGCTTTATATGGTTTTGTATCGCTTTTAAGAGTCATTCCTTTTTTTTTGCATTAATTTAGAGTTCATGACTTGACTCAAAAACAGTGACTTCAAGGATAATGGCCGACTCGGAATACAGAGATAAGATGTCAATCGTCAGCCGGGTTATCCAATAGATTTTGTATATTCGCACCTGTTTACTCTGTGCGTCGCTTTGTATCTCTTGTACGCATTCAATGTGGTATCGTTTGCTAGTATTGAGATAATTTGGGCCTCCCTGCAGAGAGCAACCCGTGACCCCGCCATAACAGCGTAGAAGGCGCTGCATGCATGCAAAGAGGATGGGGAATGTCCATCGCTCCCTATCTAGTTCTCACCCGTGACGATGACTCAAAGGATAATACAGGAGTGCAATGACTCAAACCCAAGCCACCAAGGCTATTCAAAGAATGATCGCAATGGATCGAAGAAGGGACACCATGTTCAACCTTCTCAATAATTTCAGAAAAACGACCAACGATTCAACGGATCCACAAGGGATGTCAATGTCGTCCTTATCAGTTCAAGGAGGCAATATTTCTTATTCGTTTATTTTTCATTAGTTCACATGTATAGTGTAACTATATTCCACATCCCGCGCTCCCTTTTTATTAGTCGTTTAACGGTCGTTTTTATTTATTTTCCGTGAGGGTATATACATTATAAGGGTGTATTCTACTTTATTTCGACCCCAAATACCCCTAACACATGTCAAACGTGATCGTATATGTACGTTTGACGTTATATAAGGGTGCATTCTACTTCATTTCTGCACTGGCTGTGAGGCGCCGCGGCCGCTACAAGTCTTGTCGTGGCCGCGACAGGATGCAGACAATGACCTGACAGTTTTTTTAGATTTTCAAGCCTAACTTCGAACACACATAACTTCTTCGTTTCTTAACTAAATGGAATGATTCTTAATTCATTAGAAATGTTAAGGAGTCCTCTACAACTTTGTTTCAAAAATCATTTACTGAATCAGGCTCTAACTGCGATAAAAATACATTCTAATGTCGAATATCAAAGCTATCCAAGAACGGATACAGACTGGTTTGTTGATTTTTGCGTTTTACCCAACCAATTCAATCTCAAATGATCTAAAACTTCATAAACATAATATTTACTTAGTTCTTTTCATGTTTGTTCAAGTTTAGGCTTGTTTGATACGTAAAACCCTAGGTTTCGGATCTCACGAGCATAACTCGTCTTTTGGTTTAAATATCACGTTTCTTTATCCGTGACCTATTTTTTTTTTTTTTGTTATTTTCCTTATTTTTTGATCACATATGATGAGTTAGAGGTTATGAACAGAGAAGACAAAGCTCACCCTCTTGTTGAAACGGATTTGAGCTTGTTTTGCTTTCCTTTGACGTGATTAGCTTGACTTCACTTTTCCTTATTTTGTGGCTCGTGTCCCCCTCTCTCGATCTATTCTCCTTCCTCTAATGATGATCTTTCCTGCGTCTTTGTCTTCTCTACCGCCTTACTATGTTACTTGAGCAAAAAAAAAAAAAAAAAAAAAAAACAAGAAAACGATGGAAGGAAGCCAAGATAATGAAGAGAATAAGAGGAAGAAGAGAGTGAAGTGAATAAGAGAGTGAGGGAGATGTGCTGCTTCTTTTGCTTCCTGGACTTCCCTTGGTGCTGAGGTTGGGTGGAGAAGTGGGTGAAAGGAAGTGCCGAAGGTGGTTGAGGTGGTGGTCATGGTGAGGGAGGAGTTGGGTGGAGTTAGGCAGGGGAGTAGGTGGATATTAAAAAATAACGTCCCCGATTCGTTTAATTGTAGGATTAATTAATTTCATATCTCCCACAGCCTTCGCTCAAATTTTACCACTACGCTCGAAAAATCATGTTATTAATTAACATATAATTTTTTAAATTTTTCCGCGATAAAAAATTATCCCAACTTCGTCACAAGTTTTAATTTATTAACGTAACGTCACGTCTCAAAATTTTGAAATGAGATTCAAAATTTCCGCGCTATACCATACAAGGAAAAAAGATACCATACTCTAAGACCATTCCAAACTACTTTCATTGTAACTTATGACAATCATAAGACTTCCCACTATAGAATGATCCGAAATTCATAAATACAACGTACTATTTACAGATTAAAAATGACACACCTAATGACCTAATAATTTTCTTTAAAAAAGTCTATCAAATTATACGATAAAATCAACAATAACTACCCACATAGTTATGTCACCTATGCAGAGAATCTATTATCATAATACATCACATCAAATTTAAAAAAATTATTATTATTTTAAAATAAAAAACTATCATTATTTTGAAATTTAAATTGTAGACCATTTCTCGATTTGTGCCTGTCATCCTTGAGCTGGGGTCACGCTAATCCTTTTAAAAAATTAATTTGAAAAAAAAAAATATACATGTGAGAGGAAGGATAGTTGTCTGGTTGTAGTAATTGCATCTAAGAAAACTGTCATTTTTTTTAAAATTTAAATTTTAAAATAAAAAAAATTTAAACCATATAAGAGGGGTTATTCTTGGATGTAGTTATTACAATCCCTTATTTCTCTTTTAATAAATATTAAATAAATATTGAATCTCAAATTACATAATTATATAGAATATAAGAATAATATCTATAATTGTATCAAATCCTGCTAAACTTATCAAACCATAGGATAAAGGGATTTATTTTTTTGATAAATTACAGAATATTTGTGAGCAATATTCCGCTAGTTGCGTCACTACACACGCCATTCCCACCTCTCCGCAAAACCACCGAGTCTACTACTTCCTATATTTTATTTCATCATAACAGACGCTACCACACGTTACGTGCTCGCAGAGATCATCATCACCCACCACCTCAAGCAAGTAGAAGACCTCAAACAGGCCCCCGCCACCCCAATTTGCCACTTCATAGAACCTATCACACCACAAAACTTAACATTCCTCTCCACCTATATTTTCTGTTTATATATACTTCACCCGCGTGCATATTTATATGCATAACAAACAAATACCGCAGCACAACCAAGAACTCGAAAGTGCCAATACTTCTCAACAGCTATCCAACACAAAGAGAAAAAGGATCAGTGATCAAACATCATGGGCGCAGAACAGAACCTACAGCAGATGGATGATCAAGGAGGACGAGAGTCTCTCGACGGGATCAACGGAGATGTTAGAGCACTTGATTTCGACCGACTCGAGGTGATCGGCCAGGTGGGTCGAGGGGCCAAGGGAGTGGTGTTTCATGTACGTGTTGCTGATGACGGGGAGGAGGATTTGGCGCTGAAGGTGGTGTCAAAGGCGGTGATGAGGAGGAAGAACAGTGGTGGAAACAGTAATGGACGGAGGAGAGTGAGTTTCGAGCAGAAAGTGCTGAGGAGAATCAAGCATCCGCTGCTGCCGAGGCTCCGAGGGGTGCTCGAGACCGAAGAGGTTGTTGGTTATGCGATGGATTATTGTCCTGGTGGTGATCTGAACTCTGTAAGACGGAACCAGAGCGAGAAGACCTTCTCCGACGACGTTATCAGGTAACAAGTCCTTCACATTTGGACTGAACAAGTAACAAACCAAGATTTCGTTTGAAGCTGTTATGCTAAGTTAAATTTATGATCCTGCAGATTCTATGCAGCAGAACTGGTATTGGCATTGGAGTACCTGCACTCACTGGGGATAGTCTACAGAGATCTCAAACCAGAGAACATTCTCATCCAATCCAACGGCCACTTAATGCTGGTTGATTTCGATCTCGCCACGCAGCTCCCTCCCAAATCACCCTCTCCAGCTGAACAATCCGCTCACCTGCCCAAGAAAACTAAAAAACCGGCCAAAACCCAACTCATTACAAAACTCCGCCAGATATACGAGGTCATTTCGTCTGAAGTTTCTCACCCTTCGTCAAGAGTCCGGCCATACAAGTCAAGATCCACGGAGTCGGACTCATCAAGGAAGTCTCACTCATTTGTCGGAACGGAGGAGTACGTGGCGCCAGAAATGATCATAGGACAGGGCCATGATTTCGCCATCGACTGGTGGTGCCTAGGCATCACCTTGTACGAGATGCTGTACGGGGCGACGCCATTTAAGGGGTTGAACAGGAGGGAGACATTCTACAGGATCTTAACCAAGTCGCCGGAGTTGGATGGGGAGGCCACGCGGTTGAGGGACTTGATCAGGAGACTGCTTGAGAAGGAACCGCAGAAGAGGATCTCCCTGGAGGAAATCAAGCGCCATGATTTCTTCAAGGGGATTGATTGGGATATGATCCTGCAACTGTCGAGGCCTCCGTTCATACCTGGACGGCCAGACATCAGAACGGGCGTGGACGGGATGCTGAAGGGTGTCGATGTGGAGAACATTGTCCAGGGAATATTCGGAGATGGAGAAGCAGGGAAAGATAAAAAGAGAGAACTGTACACAACAAAATGAAACGAAGACTGGAGAGAATCGGGTGGTTGCATCACATCAGGGTTCAGAATCCCCTGACTTCTCTAGCTTTTAACCAAAACAAAGAGATCTTCTCCACTTGTCGTAGTAGATTAATCCGATTGTTGCATATAGTTCATTGGTCGATAAGATGAAACTCCTTTATGCCTGCAGACTTGGTATATGTTCACTTGCGCGAAAATACAAATTAAGTGCTTCATTCAAGTTAGGGAGAAAGATTGGAGAACTTAAGTTTAAGATCAGAAAAACCATGCATGCCAATTACATTACAGAAAACCATGCACTCCAAGAAGAGTAAATGAAAGTAACCACGGAAAACGGGACAAGATCTTCACTTCACTACAGAAACCATTGATTTTTTTCAAATATGAAATATGTAATCACAAGATGGCAAATTCTGAGACTGGGAGAAAGACTGACTGGTCCTAAAGCAAAATTCAATAGGGTAAGCCATGTTCCTCCAACATGACCAAATTATGGCTCATCCTCCTGGGCCAGGAGTTCTGCCTGATCAACCTGTCGAGCTTGTTGGTCATGACGACATCAAGCTGGGCAGCCCGCTCAACGATTTCCTTTCTCCTTCTAGTTAAAACGTTGTGAGCAATCTGCACAACATTTCCTGAATGCTCAAGAAATGAACACAGAAGTCATTAAAATGCATAAGAAACCATTGGCAAGTTTCCTCTTGAAATGGAGCTGTGCCTCTATTTTTTTTTTTCCTTCCATAGGAAGAGTCTTTCTAGTTCTACAATGAGTCTGTATAGAGTGGGGGTTGATTTTGTTGGGGTAAACACACTCGCATCTTAATTGAACTAATCAGGTGGATAACAAATTAATCGAATAACAAAGTCGAAGAACACGAGAACTTTTAACATGGAAAACCCAGTAAGAAAAAAACCACGGGACTTTTATCGGAATCCACCCAAACTTTTCCACTAATCATAAATTAATAGGTACACACCAATCTCCTCCTCTACCACACGTAGAGGGCAATAAGTCTTGACAAACAACACTATCTCACCAACACTAGATGGAAATACAAGAGGGAGAAGCAACACAAAACCTCCTGGACAGCTGGCCGGAAACAGACTTTTCCGGTGTCGAATCAACCTGAAATTTTGACAACAGGTAGATGACACCTAGGACTACCACATATCCGAGAATCAGCTTAATCGGATGAGAATTGTCCCTCCAAACAGTCTCCCGAATTGGCTGATCTGCACAGTTCTAAATCTGTGTTTTTGTTTTCTTTGTGTATGTGTTTTTGGCTGTGTTGATCTGCGTAGCACCGCAGCCTCCTCTCTCTCTGTCTAAGGAGCTCTAAGATCTCTGTATTTGTAGGAAGAAAAGAAGAGCAAGTTAAACTTAATGGGCCATATGCTTAAGCCCACAAGTAGCATGGGCCGGACCCAACAAATCTCCCCCTTCGTGCCCATGAAGGAAGAAAAAATCGAAAGTCGACTCCTCTCAGTGG